>JABACO010000756.1:0-21813 GCA_013339895.1 Ephydatia muelleri | reverse complement strand
ATTTCAGTACAGCAGCTGTGAAGAGATAGTCTACTTTTCAATGGATTTTAGTACCACTTTCATTCAATACATCCATCATAACGAAGTCACATCGGGTCAACAGGAGTTATACCGATGCTTTCATTGTGCTAGACTTGTATCGAAGTACAGAATTTCAGTTTCCTCTTTTAGGCACTTCTGCAATTTCAGTACTGTAGCTGAGAAGAGATACTCTACTTTTCAAAGGATTATTGAACAACTTTCATTCATTACATCCAGCATAACGAAGTCACATCGGGTCAACAGGTGTTATACCGATGCTTTCATTGTGCTAGACTTGTATCGAAGTACAGAATATCAGTATCTTCTTTTTAGGCACTTCTTCAATTTCAGTTCCACATCTGTGAAGAGATAGTCTACTTTTCAAGGGATTTTAGTACCACTTTCATTCAATACATCCATCATAACGAAGTCACATCGGGTCAAGAGGGGATTAACGATACTTTCATTGTGCTAGCCTTGAATCGATGTACTGAAATTCAGTATCCTCTTTTTAGGCACTTCTTCAATTTCAGTTCCACAGCTGTGAAGAGATAGTCTACTTTTCAAGGGATTTAAGAACTACTTTCATTCAATACATCCAACATAACGAAGTCACATCGGGTCAACAGGTGTTATTCCGATGGTTTCATTGAGCTAGACTTGTATCGAAGTACAGAATAACTGTATCCTCTTTTTAGGCACTTCTTCAATTTCAGTTCCACAGCTGTGAAGAGATAGTCTACTTCTCAAGGGATTTTAGTACCAGTTTCATTCAATACATCCATCATAACGAAGTCACATCGGGTCAACAGGGGTTTTAACGATACTTTCATTGTGCTAGCCTTGAATCGAAGTACTGAAAATCAGTATCCACTTTTTAGGCACTTCTTCAATTTCAGTACTGCAGCTGAGAAGAGATAGTCTACTTTTCAAAGGATTATTGAACAACTTTCATTCAATACATCCAGCATAACGAAGTGACATCGGGTCAACAGGTGTTATACCGATGCTTTCATTTAGCTAGACTTGAATCGAAGTACTGAAATTCAGTATCCACTTTTCAGGCACTTCTTCAATTTCAGTACAGCAGCTGAGAAGAGATAGTCTACTTTTCAAGGGATTTTAGTACCACTTTCATTCAATACATCCATCATAACGACAACAGGGGTTTAAACGATACTTTCATTGTGCTAGCCTTGAATCGTTGTACTGAAATTCAGTATCCACTTTTTAGGCACTTCTTCAATTTCAGTACTGCAGCTGAGAAGAGATAGTCTACTTTTCAAAGGATTATTGAACAACTTTCATTCAATACATCCAGCATAACGAAGTCACATCGGGTCAACAGGTGTTATACCGATGCTTTCATTTAGCTAGACTTGAATCGAAGTACTGAAATTCAGTATCCACTTTTCAGGCACTTCTTCAATTTCAGTACAGCAGCTGTGAAGAGATAGTCTACTTTTCAAGGGATTTTAGTACCACTTTCATTCAATACATCCATCATAACGAAGTCACATCGGGTCAACAGGTGTTATTCCGATGGTTTCATTGAGCTAGACTTGTATCGAAGTACAGAATAACTGTATCGTCTTTTTAGGCACTTCTTCAATTCCAGTTCCACAGCTGTGAAGAGATAGTCTACTTCTCAAGGGATTTTAGTACCAGTTTCATTCAATACATCCATCATAACGAAGTCACATCGGGTCAACAGGGGTTTTAACGATACTTTCATTGTGCTAGCCTTGAATCGAAGTACTGAAAATCAGTATCCACTTTTTAGGCACTTCTTCAATTTCAGTTCTGCAGCTGAGAAGAGATAGTCTACTTTTCAAAGGATTATTGAACAACTTTCATTCTATACATCCAGCATAACGAAGTCACATCGGGTCAACAGGTGTTATACCGATGCTTTCATTTAGCTAGACTTGAATCGAAGTACTGAAATTCAGTATCCACATTTCAGGCACTACTTCAATTTCAGTGCAGCAGCTGTGAAAAGATAGTCTACTTTTCAAAGGATTATTGAACAACTATCATTCATTACATCCAGAATAACGAAGTCACATAGGGTCAACAGGTGTTATACCAATGCTTTCATTGCGCTAGACTTGCATCAAAGTACTGAAATTCAGTATCCACTTTTCAGGCACTTCTTCAATTTCAGTACAGCAGCTGTGAAGAGATAGTCTACTTTTCAAGGGATTGAAGAACTACTTTCATTCAATACATCCAACATAACGAAGTCACATCGGGTCAACAGGTGTTATACCAATGCTTTCATTGCGCTAGACTTGCATCGAAGAACTGACATTCAGTATCCTCTTTTTAGGCACTTCTTCAATTTCAGTTCCACAGCTGTGAAGAGATAGTCTACTTTTCAAGGGATTTAAGAACTACTTTCATTCAATACATCCAACATAACGAAGTCACATCGGGTCAACAGGTGTTATTCCGATGGTTTCATTGAGCTAGACTTGTATCGAAGTACAGAATAACTGTATCCTCTTTTTAGGCACTTCTTCAATTTCAGTTCCACAGCTGTGAAGAGATAGTCTACTTCTCAAGGGATTTTAGTACCAGTTTCATTCAATACATCCATCATAACGAAGTCACATCGGGTCAACAGGGGTTTTAACGATACTTTCATTGTGCTAGCCTTGAATCGAAGTACTGAAAATCAGTATCCACTTTTAGGCACTTCTTCAATTTCAGAACTGCAGCTGAGAAGAGATAGTCTACTTTTCAAAGGATTATTCAACTACTTTCATTCAATACATCCAGCATAACGAAGTCACATCGGGTCAACAGGTGTTATACCGATGCTTTCATTTAGCTAGACTTGAATCGAAGTACTGAAATTCAGTATCCACTTTTCTGGCACTACTTCAATTTCAGTACAGCAGCTGTGAAGAGATAGTCTACTTTTCAAAGGATTATTGAACAACTTTCATTCATTACATCCAGAATAACGAAGTCTCATAGGGTCAACAGGTGTTATACCAATGCTTTCATTGCGCTAGACTTGCATCAAAGTACTGAAATTCAGTATCCACTTTTCAGGCACTTCTTCAATGTCAGTACAGCAGCTGTGAAGAGATATTCTACTTTTCAAGGGATTGAAGAACTACTTTCATTCAATACATCCAACATAACGAAGTCACATCGGGTCAACAGGTGTTATTCCGATGCTTTCATTGTGCTAGACTTGTATCGAAGTACAGAATATCAGTATCCTCTTTTTAGGCACTTCTTCAATTACAGTACAGCAGCTGTGAAGAGATAGTCTACTTTTCAAGGGATTTTAGTACCACTTTCATTCAATACATCCATCATAACGAAGTCACATCGGGTCAAGAGGGGATTAAACGATACTTTCATTGTGCTAGCCTTGAATCGATGTACTGAAATTCAGTATCCTCTTTTTAGGCACTTCTTCAATTTCAGTTCCACAGCTGTGAAGAGATAGTCTACTTTTCAAGGGATTTTAGAACTACTTTCATTCAATACATCCAACATAACGAAGTCACATAGGGTCAACAGGTGTTATACCAATGCTTTCATTGCGCTAGACTTGCATCGAAGTACTGACATTCAGTATCCACTTTATAGGCATTTCTTCAATTTCAGTTCCACAGCTGTGAAGAGATAGTCTACTATTCAAGGGATTCTATTTTCATTCAATACAACCAGCATAACGAAGTCACATCGGGCCAACAGGTGTTATACCGATGCTTTCATTGTGCTAGACTTGAATCGAAGTACTGAAAATCAGTATCCACTTTTCAGGCACTTCTTCAATTTCAGTACAGCAGCTGTGAAGAGATAGTCTACTTTTCAATGGATTTTAGTACCACTTTCATTCAATACATCCATCATAACGAAGTCACATCGGGTCAACAGGAGTTATACCGATGCTTTCATTGTGCTAGACTTGTATCGAAGTACAGAATTTCAGTTTCCTCTTTTTAGGCACTTCTTCAATTTCAGTACTGTAGGTGAGAAGAGATACTCTACTTTTCAAGGGATTGAAGAACTACTTTCATTCAATACATCCAACATAACGAAGTCACATCGGGTCAACAGGTGTTATACCAATGCTTTCATTGCGCTAGACTTGCATCGAAGTACTGACATTCAGTATCCTCTTTTTAGGCACTTCTTCAATTTCAGTTCCACAGCTGTGAAGAGATAGTCTACTTTTCAAGGGATTTAAGAACTACTTTCATTCAATACATCCAACATAACGAAGTCACATCGGGTCAACAGGTGTTATTCCGATGGTTTCATTGAGCTAGACTTGTATCGAAGTACAGAATAACTGTATCCTCTTTTTAGGCACTTCTTCAATTTCAGTTCCACAGCTGTGAAGAGATAGTCTACTTCTCAAGGGATTTTAGTACCAGTTTCATTCAATACATCCATCATAACGAAGTCACATCGGGTCAACAGGGGTTTTAACGATACTTTCATTGTGCTAGCCTTGAATCGAAGTACTGAAAATCAGTATCCACTTTTTAGGCACTTCTTCAATTTCAGAACTGCAGCTGAGAAGAGATAGTCTACTTTTCAAAGGATTATTGAACTACTTTCATTCAATACATCCAGCATAACGAAGTCACATCGGGTCAACAGGTGTTATACCGATGCTTTCATTTAGCTAGACTTGAATCGAAGTACTGAAATTCAGTATCCACTTTTCAGGCACTACTTCAATTTCAGTACAGCAGCTGTGAAGAGATAGTCTACTTTTCAAAGGATTATTGAACAACTTTCATTCATTACATCCAGAATAACGAAGTCACATAGGGTCAACAGGTGTTATACCAATGCTTTCATTGCGCTAGACTTGCATCAAAGTACTGAAATTCAGTATCCACTTTTCAGGCACTTCTTCAATTTCAGTACAGCAGCTGTGAAGAGATATTCTACTTTTCAAGGGATTGAAGAACTACTTTCATTCAATACATCCAACATAACGAAGTCACATCGGGTCAACAGGTGTTATTCCGATGCTTTCATTGTGCTAGACTTGTATCGAAGTACAGAATATCAGTATCCTCTTTTTAGGCACTTCTTCAATTACAGTACAGCAGCTGTGAAGAGATAGTCTACTTTTCAAGGGAATTTAGTACCACTTTCATTCAATACATCCATCATAACGAAGTCACATCGGGTCAAGAGGGGATTAAACGATACTTTCATTGTGCTAGCCTTGAATCGATGTACTGAAATTCAGTATCCTCTTTTTAGGCACTTCTTCAATTTCAGTTCCACAGCTGTGAAGAGATAGTCTACTTTTCAAGGGATTTTAGAACTACTTTCATTCAATACATCCAACATAACGAAGTCACATAGGGTCAACAGGTGTTATACCAATGCTTTCATTGCGCTAGACTTGCATCGAAGTACTGACATTCAGTATCCACTTTATAGGCATTTCTTCAATTTCAGTTCCACAGCTGTGAAGAGATAGTCTACTTTTCAAGGGATTCTATTTTCATTCAATACAACCAGCATAACGAAGTCACATCGGGCCAACAGGTGTTATACCGATGCTTTCATTGTGCTAGACTTGAATCGAAGTACTGAAAATCAGTATCCACTTTTCAGGCACTTCTTCAATTTCAGTACAGCAGCTGTGAAGAGATAGTCTACTTTTCAATGGATTTTAGTACCACTTTCATTCAATACATCCATCATAACGAAGTCACATCGGGTCAACAGGAGTTATACCGATGCTTTCATTGTGCTAGACTTGTATCGAAGTACAGAATTTCAGTTTCCTCTTTTTAGGCACTTCTGCAATTTCAGTACTGTAGCTGAGAAGAGATACTCTACTTTTCAAAGGATTATTGAACAACTTTCATTCATTACATCCAGCATAACGAAGTCACATCGGGTCAACAGGTGTTATACCGATGCTTTCATTGTGCTAGACTTGTATCGAAGTACAGAATATCAGTATCTTCTTTTTAGGCACTTCTTCAATTTCAGTTCCACATCTGTGAAGAGATAGTCTACTTTTCAAGGGATTTTAGTACCACTTTCATTCAATACATCCATCATAACGAAGTCACATCGGGTCAAGAGGGGATTAAACGATACTTTCATTGTGCTAGCCTTGAATCGATGTACTGAAATTCAGTATCCTCTTTTTAGGCACTTCTTCAATTTCAGTTCCACAGCTGTGAAGAGATAGTCTACTTTTCAAGGGATTTAAGAACTACTTTCATTCAATACATCCAACATAACGAAGTCACATCGGGTCAACAGGTGTTATTCCGATGGTTTCATTGAGCTAGACTTGTATCGAAGTACAGAATAACTGTATCCTCTTTTTAGGCACTTCTTCAATTTCAGTTCCACAGCTGTGAAGAGATAGTCTACTTCTCAAGGGATTTTAGTACCAGTTTCATTCAATACATCCATCATAACGAAGTCACATCGGGTCAACAGGGGTTTTAACGATACTTTCATTGTGCTAGCCTTGAATCGAAGTACTGAAAATCAGTATCCACTTTTTAGGCACTTCTTCAATTTCAGTACTGCAGCTGAGAAGAGATAGTCTACTTTTCAAAGGATTATTGAACAACTTTCATTCAATACATCCAGCATAACGAAGTGACATCGGGTCAACAGGTGTTATACCGATGCTTTCATTTAGCTAGACTTGAATCGAAGTACTGAAATTCAGTATCCACTTTTCAGGCACTTCTTCAATTTCAGTACAGCAGCTGAGAAGAGATAGTCTACTTTTCAAAGGATTATTGAACTACTTTCATTCAATACATCCAGCATAACGAAGTCACATCGGGTCAACAGGTGTTATACCGATGCTTTCATTTAGCTAGACTTGAATCGAAGTACTGAAATTCAGTATCCACTTTTCAGGCACTACTTCAATTTCAGTACAGCAGCTGTGAAGAGATAGTCTACTTTTCAAAGGATTATTGAACAACTTTCATTCATTACATCCAGAATAACGAAGTCACATAGGGTCAACAGGTGTTATACCAATGCTTTCATTGCGCTAGACTTGCATCAAAGTACTGAAATTCAGTATCCACTTTTCAGGCACTTCTTCAATTTCAGTACAGCAGCTGTGAAGAGATATTCTACTTTTCAAGGGATTGAAGAACTACTTTCATTCAATACATCCAACATAACGAAGTCACATCGGGTCAACAGGTGTTATTCCGATGCTTTCATTGTGCTAGACTTGTATCGAAGTACAGAATATCAGTATCCTCTTTTTAGGCACTTCTTCAATTACAGTACAGCAGCTGTGAAGAGATAGTCTACTTTTCAAGGGAATTTAGTACCACTTTCATTCAATACATCCATCATAACGAAGTCACATCGGGTCAAGAGGGGATTAAACGATACTTTCATTGTGCTAGCCTTGAATCGATGTACTGAAATTCAGTATCCTCTTTTTAGGCACTTCTTCAATTTCAGTTCCACAGCTGTGAAGAGATAGTCTACTTTTCAAGGGATTTTAGAACTACTTTCATTCAATACATCCAACATAACGAAGTCACATAGGGTCAACAGGTGTTATACCAATGCTTTCATTGCGCTAGACTTGCATCGAAGTACTGACATTCAGTATCCACTTTATAGGCATTTCTTCAATTTCAGTTCCACAGCTGTGAAGAGATAGTCTACTTTTCAAGGGATTCTATTTTCATTCAATACAACCAGCATAACGAAGTCACATCGGGCCAACAGGTGTTATACCGATGCTTTCATTGTGCTAGACTTGAATCGAAGTACTGAAAATCAGTATCCACTTTTCAGGCACTTCTTCAATTTCAGTACAGCAGCTGTGAAGAGATAGTCTACTTTTCAATGGATTTTAGTACCACTTTCATTCAATACATCCATCATAACGAAGTCACATCGGGTCAACAGGAGTTATACCGATGCTTTCATTGTGCTAGACTTGTATCGAAGTACAGAATTTCAGTTTCCTCTTTTTAGGCACTTCTGCAATTTCAGTACTGTAGCTGAGAAGAGATACTCTACTTTTCAAAGGATTATTGAACAACTTTCATTCATTACATCCAGCATAACGAAGTCACATCGGGTCAACAGGTGTTATACCGATGCTTTCATTGTGCTAGACTTGTATCGAAGTACAGAATATCAGTATCTTCTTTTTAGGCACTTCTTCAATTTCAGTTCCACATCTGTGAAGAGATAGTCTACTTTTCAAGGGATTTTAGTACCACTTTCATTCAATACATCCATCATAACGAAGTCACATCGGGTCAAGAGGGGATTAAACGATACTTTCATTGTGCTAGCCTTGAATCGATGTACTGAAATTCAGTATCCTCTTTTTAGGCACTTCTTCAATTTCAGTTCCACAGCTGTGAAGAGATAGTCTACTTTTCAAGGGATTTAAGAACTACTTTCATTCAATACATCCAACATAACGAAGTCACATCGGGTCAACAGGTGTTATTCCGATGGTTTCATTGAGCTAGACTTGTATCGAAGTACAGAATAACTGTATCCTCTTTTTAGGCACTTCTTCAATTTCAGTTCCACAGCTGTGAAGAGATAGTCTACTTCTCAAGGGATTTTAGTACCAGTTTCATTCAATACATCCATCATAACGAAGTCACATCGGGTCAACAGGGGTTTTAACGATACTTTCATTGTGCTAGCCTTGAATCGAAGTACTGAAAATCAGTATCCACTTTTTAGGCACTTCTTCAATTTCAGTACTGCAGCTGAGAAGAGATAGTCTACTTTTCAAAGGATTATTGAACAACTTTCATTCAATACATCCAGCATAACGAAGTGACATCGGGTCAACAGGTGTTATACCGATGCTTTCATTTAGCTAGACTTGAATCGAAGTACTGAAATTCAGTATCCACTTTTCAGGCACTTCTTCAATTTCAGTACAGCAGCTGAGAAGAGATAGTCTACTTTTCAAGGGATTTTAGTACCACTTTCATTCAATACATCCATCATAACGACAACAGGGGTTTAAACGATACTTTCATTGTGCTAGCCTTGAATCGTTGTACTGAAATTCAGTATCCACTTTTTAGGCACTTCTTCAATTTCAGTACTGCAGCTGAGAAGAGATAGTCTACTTTTCAAAGGATTATTGAACAACTTTCATTCAATACATCCAGCATAACGAAGTCACATCGGGTCAACAGGTGTTATACCGATGCTTTCATTTAGCTAGACTTGAATCGAAGTACTGAAATTCAGTATCCACTTTTCAGGCACTTCTTCAATTTCAGTACAGCAGCTGTGAAGAGATAGTCTACTTTTCAAGGGATTTTAGTACCACTTTCATTCAATACATCCATCATAACGAAGTCACATCGGGTCAACAGGTGTTATTCCGATGGTTTCATTGAGCTAGACTTGTATCGAAGTACAGAATAACTGTATCCTCTTTTTAGGCACTTCCTCAATTTCAGTTCCACAGCTGTGAAGAGATAGTCTACTTTTCAAGGGATTTTAGTACCACTTTCATTCAATACATCCAACATAACGAAGTCACATCGGGTCAATAGGTGTTATACCGATGCTTTCATTGTGCTAGACTTGAATCGAAGTACTGAAATTCAGTATCCACTTTTCAGGCACTTCTTCAATTTCAGTACAGCAGCTGTGAAGAGATTGTCTACTTTTCAAGGGATTGAAGAGTTAGGGTTAGGGTTAGGGTTATATATAAGATATATGGTACACTGCGTCATCCCTAGACTACCCAATGGGTTGACCCCATCCTTGACATACCTACGGGAGACTGACAGGCCATCTTCTCTGCTGGTGGGTATTCGTCCAGCAGGACCGATTCTTCCTCACGGGAGACACTTTGCTCCCAGCTGAGTCTTGTCGGTTGGTCGTTTACCGAACCGAGCCATGCATTAGCCTCAGCATCCTCTGCCGACATCTCCACGTCACACTCATCAGTGTGGGTGGAGGCCACGACTGGTATGTCGCCGCAGGTTGGGGTTTCAGGGTCCATGGCAACGACTGGTTTGTCATTGCCACCCTCTGTCAGAATAGCGGGTTGGGCTATTTCAGGGTGGAAGAAATTGACATGCCAATGCGGAGAGTGCATCATCAAATTGAGAAGTTGTATCCCATTGGTAGATGGGAGATAAGTGGGGAGCACAGTGTGAGATGACAAGAGGCCAGGAGTATGTTGGAGAGTCAGGAGGTGGTAGGATAAATAAAATAGGGGAGGGAGGGAAAAAAAACACACAAATTTATTACGTGGTCCAAAATTATATATATATATATATAGAAACCACAGTAGGGGGTGCCATAGGTTGGTTTACCCAGGGTTTTCCTCTGGTGAGCTTACCGGACACCTTCTTCGGTGCGACGGAAAAGAAGGAAGTAATGCTGGGCAATTTGTTCATGCCTTATCCCTTCCCTTCTTCTCTTCTACGCCAGATTTGGGAGAAGAATCAGCAACGGTAAGCATGAGAGCGCAGACAAAAAATATAGTAATTTAATTTACGTTCAAATGACTCAGATATGGCAATACGTGCATAGGGTCAGTAGGAAAAAAGGCTTCCATAGGTTTCGGAGCCAACCTGTATAACACCCTAGACGTGCGCCAATTCAAAACGCCGAATACGACAAACAGAAGAGGTATCCGACGGTGCAGAATTACCTCTCGTTGCCGAGTACGCCATACCGGTTTCACCCTTAACGCACCTTCGTATATGGCACTCGGGATCTTCAGTGGCGGGTGAGTCTCGTACGTTGCTCTCAAAATAAATTAGCCACACAGTAAACGTGCGCGAATGAGTTCCCAACGTTCGTTACATGGGTATTTATATCTTGTTCACATATTATTCAAATTAACCAGGGAGGGAGGGGCTCATCGTCCAGAAAACCGGATATGGTTTATAGGGCGACTCCCCTACAGATCACGAGCATTCATAACGTGGTTTATTTAACCAAAAATGCGTATGGCTCAGGCACGAGTATATAGCCTTCAATTGGTTTAATTGAGTGCAATTTGTACAGTCCGGGCACGAGGGTAATAGTTTGTTTATTTCTGTTGAGTCACTCTTGTTTCTGTGTCGACAAGGATGTAGTTAAGGCCTATAGGTTGCATCGATCCCAAACGCTGTATCCACATGGTTTCTACGGATTTGAGCTGTATTTCTGCTTCGGATGGTGTAAGATCGTCGCTCACTGTGGCAAGCGGTAGAAATCTGACATCCTTAGGGGTGTGGCCATCGTTGTTAAAGTGGAGCTGTAGCTTCATGCATCCTTTTTGGCGGATCACTTGTAAGTGTCTGCTTGCTCTTTGGGCAAGCGAGTTGATTGTCTGCCCAACATATTGCTTGTGGCATTTGGCACATTGCAATAGGTACACGAGGCGTCTGGTGTGACATGTGAATTGCCCGTAAATATAGTGTTGGCGCCTGCTAAGCCTACTTCTGACCGAAGTGTTGGTCAAGAGAATAGGACACAGTGTGCACAACGGGCTGCCACATTTCGTCACCGTTCCCCTCTCTGTAAGATGGGGACGAGGGAGGGCTCTATATGGTGGTAGAGATTTAGAGCAGCATGGTTGTTGATCCACTGGCGGGTGCGTTAGGACATCAATATCATCCGCTCCCTCCCCATGATTCATTGTTTCTGCCAACCACACCAGGGTCTTTGTCTCACGGGGTTCTGGGTTGAGTACGTCTTGTGTGACATACTGACCAGTTTGGTGTCCCTGGGTATTTATACTAATTTGAGGGTCCTCAGGCTCTGGGTTAAGTTGAGCATTAGGGGTTAGTTTGATTAGCTTTATCTCACAAATTGTCCCCTCTTGGGTAGAATTAGTTTTAGGCTGGTATGCTCCTAAAATCTCACCCTCTGGGCTTAGGTTAGCTTTAGGGGTTAGTTGGGGTACATTTATCCCACAAACTGGACTCTTTTGGCTAGAATTAGCTTTAGGTTGGTATGCTCCTATCATCTCGCCCCCTGGGCTTAGGTTAGCTTTAGGTATTAGTTCGGGTAAGTTTATCCCGCAATTTAGCTCCCCTTGGCTAGAATTAGCTCTAGGTTGGTATGCTCCCACCACTTCACCCTCTGGGCTTAGGTTAGCTTTAGGGGTTAGTTCGGGTAAGTTGATCCCACAAATTGGCTCCCCTTGGCTAAAATTAGCTATAGGCTGGTATGCTCCCACCACTTCACCCTCTCGGCTTAGGTTAGCTTTAGGGGTTAGTTTGGGCTGGTTTGACCCAAGAGCTATTCCCGCATAACTAGGTTGGTACATTCCTAAGGCTGCTCCTTCCCTGGACAGGTAGGGGAGGGGTATACGGGTAAGCCTTGGTTGGTATAGAGTCGGGTCTACCCATGTACAAGTATTCCCCGAGTTACCAATGGGTTCAGTGGGTAGTGAAGGCATCATCGTCTTCACTTTGGCAGAGTTGTGAAGCACATCCATACGTGCTTTTTTCACACATCCCTGTGTAGTCTGGTTTGACCCAATAGGGTGCATGTGACCACTGTGGTCACCTACGAGTGCACTAGAGGTAGAGACAATGGTAATCTCATTAGGAGTGGACTGGGAACTAAAGATGGGAGCAGGTTTAGACTTCACCACCTTGTTGGCTATTGTCCCATTCCGTTTAAGCGCCAGTATTGGTGGCTCAGGGAAGAGTGGTATCAAATCCCTGTCTGCATGCAATAAAGGCCACAGGTCGTGTATGACCTTCCTGACCTTGGGCACGACATCATTATATGTGGTGACAAACGTGAGGGGTGGGTTTGCATCCCTGTGTACGGCCTTGGGGATGAGCGTGGTTTGTCGCTCGTCAAATGTGATTGGTTCTAATAGTTTATTAGTGACCATTGAGTTATACCCCCTGGTTTTGAGAACTCGCTTGTGTTTGGCGATGGCCTGACTAAAGCAGGTTTCGCTAGAGTTAGTTCTCAAGTATCTCAAGGCTTCACCAATGACAATACCCTTCCCCGTCCCTTTGGGGTGGTATGAGGTTGCATGTACGTACATTTGCTTGTTTGTCGGCTTAATGTACGTTTTAACATCTAGCACACCATTTTGTTTAAACCTCTCACCTTTGTGTACTGCCACGTCCAGAAAGGTGACTTGTTCATCACTGCACTCTGACGTAAACTTGATGGTGGGGTGGATGCCATTGATCTCCGCCATGTATTGGTTAAATTGCTCCCTCGTTCCTCCATAGACTAGGAAGATATCGTCTATGAACCGACGCCACAAAAGTACCTTATCTCCAGCCATGACTTGCAGAGTCTTCTCCACATGTCCCATGAATATGCTCGCATACGCTGGTGCACACTTGGTCCCCATAGCACATCCCTGGAGTTGGAGGTAAATTTGTCCCTCAAACTCGATGACATTGTTTGTGAGGATGATGTTAATCATCTCCCCTATCACCTCAGGAGGGGGCTGATCTGGATCCGTGCTATATGAGTGTTGCAGGGCAGATACCGAACATTCAATTCCTTCCCTGTGTATTATGTTTGTGTACAGGGAGGTAACGTCAATGGAGGCCAATAGGCACTCCGGTGGGAATGTCAGGCCTTCCAGGACATTAATGAACTGAGTGGAGTCCCTTACGTAGGAGGGTAGCTGGCACATGAGAGGCTGCAACCATATATCCACACATTCTGAGAGTTGCTCTGTTGGGCTATTAATGCCGCTTACAATGGGTCTGATACCCATGGGGGTTTTGTGGGTCTTCTTTAGAAAATAAATTCTAGCTGTTCTGACCCGTTTCCCCGGGAGGCAAAAGTCTGCCATGTCCTTATTTATAAGGCCATCCTTATAAAGTTTGTCGACAAAGTGTGTGACCAGAAGATCAACCTCCATGGTGGTGTCATGCGTCAGTTTTTTATAAACCTTAGCATCTCCAAGGTGTTGAAATCCCTCTCTGGCATAGTCATCATGGTTTTGAATGACAATGACGTTAGCTTTATCTGCCTTATTAATGACTATGGTGTTGTCATTAGATAAGGCATCCAAGGCCACACGTTCTGTCCGGGTGAGGTTCCCGCAGTTACCTGATTGCTCGTAGGGGAGTGCGGAAAGGTTACTCCGCATTTCCTCTATGACAGACTCCAAGGTCTTGTTGTCTGTCTGACCCGGTTTATAGGCACTCTTCCGCCTAAATTTAGATTTTTTAGCGGGCACATCCCTGTACAGATATCTCAGCCTCATTTTTCTAACGAATTTGTCAAATTCAGTTAGGAAGCGTTCTTGTTGGATACGCTTAGGCTTAGGTACGAACGATAATCCCCGGCCCAATACTTTAAGTTCGGAAGGTGACAGGATACGTCTTGATAAATTTATAATATCAATGTCAGCATCCGCACGTTTCTCAATCCGCGACCATCTTTGTCGCGTATGCGCTTTCAATTGAAGCTTTATTCGACGTGCGCGACTGGGGGAGGACCTGGTTAGGTCCCTCTCCGCTGACCTCTGCCTCTTCCAGGGCCGCCGCCTCCTCCTCGTCCGCCGTATTCCCTCCGGTTTCGAGGGGGGTAGGGGCCTGGGCGTGGTCTCCCGTGTCCCGACCCACTCTGAGCTTCCTTGGACGTGTATGGGGGGGTCCTGTCGTCCCTTTCCCCTTGCTGTCCCTGGCGGCGATCTCGTTCTTTCCTCCACCACGGTTGGGGAAAGTGGCGAGCTGGTTTTGTTTCTCGCCTCTCTCTCTTGATGGATTCCATCTCCTGGATGATTTCCTTCATCCCCTCTTGGAGTTGGAGTATTGCATCCTCCAGAGACCCCCTGTTGAGAGGGTAAATATTTATGCATGAGAGCACTTTGGTCAATGAGTGCCTTCACAAACCGCATGGATCCTTGCGTTGCTTCCACAGCGGCATTCGGGTTAGATGCCACCACAGGGATACTCTTTTCCTGTGCGACCTTGGTCGAAGAAGTTGGTGGCTTCTGTGACGAGGCCGGTCCCTTGCCTTTATTGGCAACCATCTGTGCATAGGTTGATTTAGGGGCTGTTGTTTGAGACCCCACTGCCCCAAGTCCTGGTCTAGAACTTGTGGCATGCACTTTAGCAGGGCCTACCAATTTTTTTAGGTAGGCTTCCGTCAGCCGTTTCTGTTTGTCATCCATTGCCTCCTTGTCAGGAAGTAATGTCTCCTCAGCTCGGCTCAATTCATTCAGGAGGCCTGTCTTGGCCTCCTCATCAATCTCCTCTGCCTGCTTGATGGCACGGGTTCTAGTGTATTTCGCCTTGAGGGCATTGCCCTCTAGGCAACTAGCAACCTCCTTCCAGTGACGGATCAGGAGATTGGTTTTCTCCAGGGCCGCCTTCTTCTCAATTTCTCTCCACTCCTTGGTAAACCAAGAAGCAGGGTCCTTAATATGAGTCTCCTGCTGAAAGACCAAACCGGCTTAGGGTTAGGGTTAGGGTTAGGGTTGATTTATGCAGCTGCAGAGAGTTTCAATAAAATAGCAAACGTGTGTGCGAATAGTATCACGTGACGGTTCACAGAGAAAGGGGGCGGGGTGCATGATAGCTTTTGTTTCGCAAGAAACGAGGGAGTTATAAAATGAATACCCGGCCTAATCATCCAAGGGGGACGTGTGCTTAAGAGTTGGACTCTCGTCCAAAGGTTGCACGGCCCGCTAGGAGCATTTCCAGTCAAACCCCATACTTATTCCCATACCGTTCTACGACATATATCGGACCTCCCCAAGTAGTAACGTCCTTGAGAAATCAGGTTTCTGAAATTGTAACCAGTTGCCTACCGCAGAATCAAGTCGTCAAGTCTGTATCATGTTATGTCTGAGGACCGTATGTCTCCAAGTAGAACAGCTCTGACCACCGGGCTATGGGGAAATGTATGGTGCGTAGGAGGGAGGCGTGTGTCTCCTATTCTTTCAAAGGATAGGAGGAGGTGGCTGGCCACGCCTTCCCATAGAAAATGCCATACTCAATAACCTGGGGTCGTCGACTTTGGCGACGTACGGTCCTCTGAGCGAATACAACCTAGACTCCGTACAACGTTCAATAAGTTGTCAAATGATTGCAATGTAAGAAACTGGAAAAGCCGAGGTCGTGCCGCTCTCTAAACGGGAGATGTGCCCTGTTGTACAAGTACGTGGAGTGTATGGCGTTTGTGAGGAAAGCGGTAAGAAGGTGGCAAAATTTACTCCCAGGAATGTGCAAAGCCATTTGGAATCCATTCTGCATATTGCCTTGTGACGATGGACTAGTTAGTCATTCTTCCAGGGCCATGCGTAGTACTAAAATAGGCTCCAGAGAGAAAGGGGGCGGGTACCCTCTTGCACAAGTGCGTTGAGTGTACGGCGTTGCTATAGAATCGACTGCTAGGAATGTGCAAAGCAAGCCTTAAGGGTAGATTTATGCAGCTGCAGGACCGTAATTGCAAACGTGTGTGCGAATAGTATCACGTGACGGTTCACAGAGAAAGGGGGCGGGGTGCATGATAGCTTTTGTTTCGCAAGAAACGAGGGAGTTATAAAATGAATACCCGGCCTAATCATCCAAGGGGGACGTGTGCTTAAGAGTTGGACTCTCGTCCAAAGGTTGCACGGCCCGCTAGGAGCATTTCCAGTCAAACCCCATACTTATTCCCATACCGTTCTACGACATATATCGGACCTCCCCAAGTAGTAACGTCCTTGAGAAATCAGGTTTCTGAAATTGTAACCAGTTGCCTACCGCAGAATCAAGTCGTCAAGTCTGTATCATGTTATGTCTGAGGACCGTATGTCTCCAAGTAGAACAGCTCTGACCACCGGGCTATGGGGAAATGTATGGTGCGTAGGAGGGAGGCGTGTGTCTCCTATTCTTTCAAAGGATAGGAGGAGGTGGCTGGCCACGCCTTCCCATAGAAAATGCCATACTCAATAACCTGGGGTCGTCGACTTTGGCGACGTACGGTCCTCTGAGCGAATACAACCTAGACTCCGTACAACGTTCAATAATTTGTCAAATGATTGCAATGTAAGAAACTGGAAAAGCCGAGGTCGTGCCGCTCTTTAAACGGGAGATGTGCCCTGTTGTACAAGTACGTGGAGTGTATGGCGTTTGTGAGGAAAGCGGTAAGAAGGTGGCAAAATTTACTCCCAGGAATGTGCAAAGCCATTTGGAATCCATTCTGCATATTGCCTTGTGACGATGGACTAATTAGTCATTCTTCCAGGGCCATGCGTAGTACTAAAATAGGCTCCAGAGAGAAAGGGGGCGTGTACCCTTTTGCACAAGTGCGTTGAGTGTACGGCGTTGCTATAGAATCGACTACCTGGAATGTGCAAAGCCATTTGATCAATTTGTCGAGCAGCAGGGCCCGGACTAAAGTTTTAAAACCTGGTAGGTGGTGGAGGGGGGGGGGGGGGGGGGGGGGGGGGGATTGACTTACCATTTTGTTTTGTGTTTTCCATATGCGCCGCGTGGTAAGCGTCTTGCATGCATGCATGCATGCAGTGCCAAACTGTATATAGATATAGACGGCATCTTTCTTTCCAAGCCGGGGCAGCCTGCAACCTTGGCTATTCCTGTTTGTGTTGCCAAACGTGCAAAGCCGATGGCCGCAATGTGGGAGAGTTCACATCGCGCGGGCAATACCCATGTAGCTAGCCGCGGCTAAGTTTGCATGTGCGTTGCGGTCGAGCCGCGCATCGGCGCCACCACATTAGTAAATGAATATTGGTAATATAGCACGGGCATGCGCATATAGTGTAATGAATAAATTGTCACAATAAAAAATATTGGCATGCACGTGACAGGAGAGCACTGCAACGGATGCTGAATGCCGATTGGAATACATATAGTGGCATTCAATGCAACCTTTGCATGCGTTCGCATAGCGCGGGCAGGATAGCTTAGCTATAGCCGCGACTAAGTGCATGCGTTGCAGTGGAACCGCGCGCGCACCACAACTGTAAATGAATATTGGTTATATAATGAGTGTAACAATTCACAATATATATATAACAAAGGCTGAATGCCGATTGGAATATATAGTGCATGGCAGCGTTGATGCATGCATGCATGCATGCATCCCGCCCATGCGCATATGCATCACCCGACCGCAATTAAGAAATGAATTAATAGTATATATATGGGACAGTTTGCCCCACGGTTAAAATGTTATAAAAATGCATCGCGTTTGAATCGCTATAACCTCCCAACGGATAACCCTATCGACTTCCTACAATTCATAGTGAAATGGTGTAGTATATGAAGTGTTGAAAATTGGAAGTCGCGATATATAGCGTTATCCGTTGGGAAGTTATTGCGATTCAAACGCGATGCATTTTGATAACATTTTAACCGTGGGGCAATTTTCGCGGAAACTATATATCCCACCTATAAGTTTGGCTTGCACGGGCTTGTGCAAAGTCTAGCGACGCGAGTGATTGGAGTGATTGTCACATGCAAAAAATCGCAATGCATGGCTGAATGCCGATTGAGATATGCGTTGCAACCTTTGTGTGGATGCATGCACAACAGGCAATCATGTGCAGTCGTATAATAGAGGTCGCCTTTATGAGCTGGCCTGAGCAATAGTTCCCGCGTTTTTCCTGTATAAGGCCAACATTAATATGTGTATAAATTGCGGCGCTAATATCGTGGAAACTGCTGGTCCCAATCACATAAAATCGTAAAATTACAAATGTATATATATATATATACACACTCTGGCTGTCCAATTGCAATTGGGACTCCATTTATTACTTCTCGGCAGAGAGTGTCCATTGCACTACAGCACTGCAATGCAGCCTCTGTATTGGGCAGCGTGTAATTTGTACAGTGCATGTATAACCCTGTGTATCCAGTATACCATTTATATATGTTGTATGTTATTATTTCAGAATTGATGTAACACAATGAATTTATTTTTGGCTTGAAAAATGAAATTTGTGTGCTCTATGTATACGTTGATGGTGTCGTCGTTCTGTCATAAAGCAATGGCATTGAAAAAGACCACCTGACTGGATGGGTAATCTGTGCATAAGAGGAAGCAGAGTGAAATGGATAAGTGCAGTGCACATGGATGATGGGGCTGGACTACCCACATCAGCTCAAGTTATGTAGAATGCTATTTCTGTAAGAGTGTGCATGCACGTGCTCAAGTGTGTATATGTATTCCTTTTGTATTCTTATATATTACATTGTACATGGATATCGTTCAGTTGTATCGCGATTGTTTAGTGACGACAATAAATGTATGTACTGAATTATTATATAATTTGTGCAAGTTCAGCCCTTACTCTACTAGGGATGGCTCTGGAATATACTGTTACGTAGTGCAGTTACGTAATCAACGGACTGTTTCATTCTTTAAAAAAAATTATTTTTCTTATTTTTTGGGGGTTAAACAATGTGACATCCATCTTCAATCCGCAGTCAGCACGACAACGCGAAACAGCACACACACTCTCTCTCTCGTTACAATTTAATATATACCTCCCCTTCCATCCGCAGCCAGCCGACAACGCCACGCACGCACTCCCTAACTCTCTTATACGCAGCTGCACGATCGTTCAAAGGATAGGGATGGACCCTCTCGTTACAATCTTACATGACGTAGTGCAGTTACGTAACCAACGGACTTTGCAAAAAATAAACTAAAAAATTATCTATTGTTGTCGCATCTCACCCCCCTGTACAATTATATAGCCCTTACTCTAGGCTCTGCAATATACTGATACGTACGGACTTTGCAATCTCTTTCTTTTAATTCGGTTTTTTTTTTTTTTTTTTTTTTGTTTCGGGTTAAACAATGTCGCATCCATACCTCCCCTTACATCCGCAGCCAGCCGACAACGCCACGCACGCACTCCCTCTCTCTCTTATACGCAGCTGCACGATCGTTCAAAGGATAGGGAAGGACCCTCTCGTTACAATTTAATCTATCTTACATGACGTAGTGCAGTTACGTAACCAACGGACTTTGCAAAAAATAAACTAAAAAATTATCTATTGTTGTCGCATCTCACCCCCCTGTACAATTATATAGCCCTTACTCTAGGCTCTGCAATATACTGATACGTACGGACTTTGCAATCTCTTTCTTTTAATTCGGTTTTTTTTTTTTTTTTTTTCGGTTAAACAATGTCGCATCCATACCTCCCCTTACATCCGCAGCCAGCCGACAACGCCACGCACGCACTCCCTCTCTCTCTTATACGCAGCTGCACGATCGTTCAAAGGATAGGGAAGGACCCTCTCGTTACAATTTAATCTATCTTACATGACGTAGTGCAGTTACGTAACCAACGGACTTTGCAAAAAATAAACTAAAAAATTATCTATTGTTGTCGCATCTCACCCCCCTGTACAATTATATAGCCCTTACTCTAGGCTCTGCAATATACTGATACGTACGGACTTTGCAATCTCTTTCTTTTAATTCGGTTTTTTTTTTTTTTTTTTTCGGTTAAACAATGTCGCATCCATACCTCCCCTTACATCCGCAGCCAGCCGACAACGCCACGCACGCACTCCCTCTCTCTCTTATACGCAGCTGCACGATCGTTCAAAGGATAGGGAAGGACCCTCTCGTTACAATTTAATCTATCTTACATGACGTAGTGCAGTTACGTAACCAACGGACTTCACATATTTTTATTGTAATGTTATTTGTTTTTCTTTGTATATTTTTTCTGCAACGGTCGCTTCTCTCCCTCCCCCCCCCCCCCCCCCCCCCCTCCCAGCCGACACACTACGCAACTGCACGGTATCGATATAACTTTTAATCATCTATCGCAGGTGACGTCACCCACCCACGGACGACAGTCTACTTATTCATTAATTATGCAAATGGATTTCGCAGGTCTAGCTACGAGATTTCAAGAAGCCATAACCGCGAGAGATGCTGCAGGACAGGTGTCGGACCTACAGCTGGTTCCGCTGCTGCGTGCCATAAGTTTAGATTTAAAGCACTTGCTGAGGGATATCAGACAACGACAGCGACCAACACCTGCGGCAACGCCACGTGTTGCCCCGGCAGCTGCTCCGGCTCTCATCCTCACCCCTACTTCCCCCGCAACCTTAGAAGGATCTCCAATTGGTGAGCCATTATTCACACACCGTTCAGTGTCGCCTCTGCTCGTAGACATGCACCACTTTACGGCAACATGCTGTTTCAGCCTTCTACACTAGCGATCGGAACGATGGCTACTCTCCGACAGGTATATACATGGACAGCCTGCAGATGTACGATTTTAATTTTACCAATTTCACAGCAAGCAATTCCACTCCTGCCGAGATCCCCACAACTGACGTTCCGTCAGTGTCTACAACATGTAAGCTTTGCGTCAGCTTACACACCTGTATATAGTCCATTCCCTATACATGTAACAGCATCCTCCACATCACTGGCATCTAAGCGGCGTCGTGTACAGCAGCACACTACACGAACTCTTCAGAGGGACGGCGGAACCAACTGGCAGCTCCAGTCCAGTCAGGAGGACCTGCCATTGGAACCACGCGTTGTGTCTAGGACGTGCGATGCCACAGTTCAGAGTTGCACGACCGAGGTCCTGGCTAGGTACATCGCGCGACTATCTGAACAGGGTACATTAACGGGGCAGACGGCTGAAAACATAGACGCACTTATCCAGTCCACACTGCGCGACGTCGACGGAGAACGCATACAAAATGTTTTTCAACAGGCAAGTCTTCACATGCACATACGCACATACATACATACATACATACATACATACATACATACATACATACATACATACATACATACATACATACATACATACATACATACATACATACATACATACATACATACATACATACATAC
>JABACO010000755.1:0-21851 GCA_013339895.1 Ephydatia muelleri | reverse complement strand
CAAAAGTGGATACTGAATTTCAGTACATCGATTCAAGTCTTGCACAATGAAAGCATCGGTATAACACCTGTTGGCCCGATGTGACTTCAATTTAATGGATGCATTGAATGAAAGTAGTACTGAAATCCCTTGAAATGTAGACTATCTCTTCACAGCTGTGGTACTGAAACTGAAGAAGTGCCCCAAAAGTGGATACTGAATTTCAGTACATCGATTCAAGTCTTGCACAATGAAAGCATCGGTATAACACCTGTTGGCCCGATGTGACTTCAATTTAATGGATGCATTGAATGAAAGTAGTACAAAAATCCCTTGAAAAGTAGACTATCACTTCACAGCGGTGGTACTGAAAATGAAGAAGTGCCCCAAAAGTGGAAACTGAATTTCAGTACATGGATTCAAGTCTTGCACAATGAAAGCATCGGGATAACACCTGTTGGCCCGATATGACTTCAATTTAATGGATGCATTGAACGAAAGTAGTACTGAAATCCCTTGAAATGTAGACTATCTCTTCACAGCTGTGGTACTGAAACTGAAGAAGTGCCCCAAAAGTGGATACTGAATTTCAGTACATCGATTCAAGTCTTGCACAATGAAAGCATCGGTATAACACCTGTTCGCCCGATGTGACTTCGTTACGTTGGATGTATTGAATGAAAGTAGTACTAAAATCCCTTGAAAAGTAGACTATCTCTTCACAGCTGTGGTACTGAAACTGAAGAAGTGCCCCAAAAGTGTATACTGAATTTCAGTACATCGATTCAAGTCTTGCACAATGAAAGCATCGGGATAACACCTGTTAGCCCGATGTGACTTCAATTTAATGGATGCATTGAATGAAAGTAGTACTAAAATCCCTTGAAAAGTAGACTATCTCTTCACAGCTGTGGTACTGAAAATGAAGAAGTGCCCCAAAAGTGGATACTGAATTTCAGTACATCGATTCAAGTCTTGCACAATGAAAGCATTGGGATAACACTTGTTGGCCCGATGTGACTTCAATTTAATGGATGCATTGAATGAAAGTAGTACTGAAATCCCTTGAAAAGTAGACTATCTCTTCACAGCTGTGGTACTGAAACTGAAGAAGTGCCCCAAAAGTGGATACTGAATTTCAGTACATCGATTCAAGTCTTGCACAATGAAAGCATCGGTATAACACCTGTTGGCCCGATGTGACTTCAATTTAATGGATGCATTGAATGAAAGTAGTACTGAAATCCCTTGAAATGTAGACTATCTCTTCACAGCTGTGGTACTGAAACTGAAGAAGTGCCCCAAAAGTGGATACTGAATTTCAGTACATCGATTCAAGTCTTGCACAATGAAAGCATCGGTATAACACCTGTTGGCCCGATGTGACTTCAATTTAATGGATGCATTGAATGAAAGTAGTACTAAAAATCCCTTGAAAAGTAGACTATCACTTCACAGCGGTGGTACTGAAAATGAAGAAGTGCCCCAAAAGTGGATACTGAATTTCAGTACATCGATTCAAGTCTTGCACAATGAAAGCATCGGGATAACACCTGTTGGCCCGATATGACTTCAATTTAATGGATGCATTGAACGAAAGTAGTACTGAAATCCCTTGAAAATGTAGACTATCTCTTCACAGCTGTGGTACTGAAACTGAAGAAGTGCCCCAAAAGTGGATACTGAATTTCAGTACATCGATTCAAGTCTTGCACAATGAAAGCATCGGTATAACACCTGTTGGCCCGATGTGACTTCGTTACGTTGGATGTATTGAATGAAAGTAGTACTAAAATCCCTTGAAAAGTAGACTATCTCTTCACAGCTGTGGTACTGAAACTGAAGAAGTGCCCCAAAAGTGTATACTGAATTTCAGTACATCGATTCAAGTCTTGCACAATGAAAGCATCGGGATAACACCTGTTGGCCCGATGTGACTTCAATTTAATGGATGCATTGAATGAAAGTAGTACTAAAATCCCTTGAAAAGTAGACTATCTCTTCACAGCTGTGGTACTGAAAATGAAGAAGTGCCCCAAAAGTGGATACTGAATTTCAGTACATCGATTCAAGTCTTGCACAATGAAAGCATCGGGATAACACCTGTTGGCCCGATGTGACTTCAATTTAATGGATGCATTGAATGAAAGTAGTACTAAATCCCTTGAAAAGTAGACTATCTCTTCACAGCTGTGGTACTGAAACTGAAGAAGTGCCCCAAAAGTGGATACTGAATTTCAGTACATCGATTCAAGTCTTGCACAATGAAAGCATCGGGATAACACCTGTTGGCCCGATGTGACTTCAATTTAATGGATGCATTGAATGAAAGTAGTACTAAAATCCCTTGAAAAGTAGACTATCTCTTCACAGCTGTGGTACTGAAAATGAAGAAGTGCCCCAAAAGTGGATACTGAATTTCAGTACATCGATTCAAGTCTTGCACAATGAAAGCATCGGGATAACACCTGTTGGCCCGATATGACTTCAATTTAATGGATGCATTGAATGAAAGTAGTACTGAAATCCCTTGAAAAGTAGACTATCTCTTCACAGCTGTGGTACTGAAACTGAAGAAGTGCCCCAAAAGTGGATACTGAATTTCAGTACATCGATTCAAGTCTTGCACAATGAAAGCATCGGTATAACACCTGTTGGCCCGATGTGACTTCGTTACGTTGGATGTATTGAATGAAAGTAGTACTAAAATCCCTTGAAAAGTAGACTATCTCTTCACAGCTGTGGTACTGAAACTGAAGAAGTGCCCCAAAAGTGTATACTGAATTTCAGTACATCGATTCAAGTCTTGCACAATGAAAGCATCGGGATAACACCTGTTGGCCCGATGTGACTTCAATTTAATGGATGCATTGAATGAAAGTAGTACTAAAATCCCTTGAAAAGTAGACTATCTCTTCACAGCTGTGGTACTGAAATTGAAGAAGTGCCCCAAAAGTGTATACTGAATTTCAGTACATCGATTCAAGTCTTGCACAATGAAAGCATCGGGATAACACCTGTTGGCCCGATGTGACTTCAATTTAATGGATGCATTGAATGAAAGTAGTACTAAAATCCCTTGAAAAGTAGACTATCTCTTCACAGCTGTGGTACTGAAACTGAAGAAGTGCCCCAAAAGTGTATACTGAATTTCAGTACATCGATTCAAGTCTTGCACAATGAAAGCATCGGGATAACACCTGTTGGCCCGATATGACTTCAATTTAATGGATGCATTGAATGAAAGTAGTACTGAAATCCCTTGAAAAGTAGACTATCTCTTCACAGCTGTGGTACTGAAACTGAAGAAGTGCCCCAAAAGTGGATACTGAATTTCAGTACATCGATTCAAGTCTTGCACAATGAAAGCATCGGGATAACACCTGTTGGCCCGATATGACTTCAATTTAATGGATGCATTGAACGAAAGTAGTACTGAAATCCCTTGAAAGTAGACTATCTCTTCACAGCTGTGGTACTGAAACTGAAGAAGTGCCCCAAAAGTGGATACTGAATTTCAGTACATCGATTCAAGTCTTGCACAATGAAAGCATCGGGATAACACCTGTTGGCCCGATATGACTTCAATTTAATGGATGCATTGAACTGAAAGTAGTACTGAAATCCCTTGAAAAGTAGACTATCTCTTCACAGCTGTGGTACTGAAACTGAAGAAGTGCCCCAAAAGTGGATACTGAATTTCAGTACATCGATTCAAGTCTTGCACAATGAAAGCATCGGTATAACACCTGTTGGCCCGATGTGACTTCGTTACGTTGGATGTATTGAATGAAAGTAGTACTAAAATCCCTTGAAAAGTAGACTATCTCTTCACAGCTGTGGTACTGAAACTGAAGAAGTGCCCCAAAAGTGTATACTGAATTTCAGTACATCGATTCAAGTCTTGCACAATGAAAGCATCGGGATAACACCTGTTGGCCCGATGTGACTTCAATTTAATGGATGCATTGAATGAAAGTAGTACTAAAATCCCTTGAAAAGTAGACTATCTCTTCACAGCTGTGGTACTGAAATTGAAGAAGTGCCCCAAAAGTGTATACTGAATTTCAGTACATCGATTCAAGTCTTGCACAATGAAAGCATCGGGATAACACCTGTTGGCCCGATGTGACTTCAATTTAATGGATGCATTGAATGAAAGTAGTACTAAAATCCCTTGAAAAGTAGACTATCTCTTCACAGCTGTGGTACTGACAATGAAGAAGTGCCCCAAAAGTGTATACTGAATTTCAGTACATCGATTCAAGTCTTGCACAATGAAAGCATCGGGATAACACCTGTTGGCCCGATGTGACTTCAATTTAATGGATGCATTGAATGAAAGTAGTACTGAAATCCCTTGAAAAGTAGACTATCTCTTCACAGCTGTGGTACTGAAACTGAAGAAGTGCCCCAAAAGTGGATACTGAATTTCAGTACATCGATTCAAGTCTTGCACAATGAAAGCATCGGGATAACACCTGTTGGCCCGATATGACTTCAATTTAATGGATGCATTGAACTGAAAGTAGTACTGAAATCCCTTGAAAAGTAGACTATCTCTTCACAGCTGTGGTACTGAAACTGAAGAAGTGCCCCAAAAGTGGATACTGAATTTCAGTACATCGATTCAAGTCTTGCACAATGAAAGCATCGGGATAACACCTGTTGGCCCGATATGACTTCAATTTAATGGATGCATTGAACTGAAAGTAGTACTGAAATCCCTTGAAATGTAGACTATCTCTTCACAGCTGTGGTACTGAAACTGAAGAAGTGCCCCAAAAGTGAATACTGAATTTCAGTACATCGATTCAAGTCTTGCACAATGAAAGCATCGGGATAACACCTGTTGGCCCGATATGACTTCAATTTAATGGATGCATTGAACGAAAGTAGTACTGAAATCCCTTGAAATGTAGACTATCTCTTCACAGCTGTGGTACTGAAACTGAAGAAGTGCCCCAAAAGTGATACTGAATTTCAGTACATCGATTCAAGTCTTGCACAATGAAAGCATCGGGATAACACCTGTTGGCCCGATGTGACTTCGTTACTTTGGATGTATTGAATGAAAGTAGTACTAAAATCCCTTGAAAAGTAGACTATCTCTTCACAGCTGTGGTACTGAAACTGAAGAAGTGCCCCAAAAGTGGATACTGAATTTCAGTACATCGATTCAAGTCTTGCACAATGAAAGCATCGGTATAACACCTGTTGGCCCGATGTGACTTCGTTACGTTGGATGTATTGATGAAATGTAGTACTAAAATCCCTTGAAAAGTAGACTATCTCTTCACAGCTGTGGTACTGAAACTGAAGAAGTGCCCCAAAAGTGTATACTGAATTTCAGTACATCGATTCAAGTCTTGCACAATGAAAGCATCGGGATAACACCTGTTGGCCCGATGTGACTTCAATTTAATGGATGCATTGAATGAAAGTAGTACAAAAATCCCTTGAAAAGTAGACTATCTCTTCACAGCTGTGGTACTGAAACTGAAGAAGTGCCCCAAAAGTGGATACTGAATTTCAGTACATCAATTCAAGTCTTGCACATTGAAAGCATCGGGATAACACTTGTTGGCCCGATGTGACTTCAATTTAATGGATGCATTGAATGAAAGTAGTACTGAAATCCCTTGAAAAGTAGACTATCTCTTCACAGCTGTGGTACTGACAATGAAGAAGTGCCCCAAAAGTGTATACTGAATTTCAGTACATCGATTCAAGTCTTGCACAATGAAAGCATCGGGATAACACCTGTTGGCCCGATATGACTTCAATTTAATGGATGCATTGAATGAAAGTAGTACTGAAATCCCTTGAAAAGTAGACTATCTCTTCACAGCTGTGGTACTGAAACTTCAGAAGTGCCCCAAAAGTGGATAGTGAATTTCAGTACATCGATTCAAGTCTTGCACAATGAAAGCATCGGGATAACACCTGTTGGCCTGATATGACTTCAATTTAATGGATGCATTTATCGAAAGTAGTACTGAAATCCCTTGAAATGTAGACTATCTCTTCACAGCTGTGGTACTGAAACTGAAGAAGTGCCCCAAAAGTGGATACAGAATTTCAGTACATCGATTCAAGTCTTGCACAATGAAAGCATCGGTATAACACCTGTTGGCCCGATGTGACTTCGTTAAGTTGGATGTATTGAATGAAAATAGTACTAAAATCCCTTGCAAAGTAGACTATCTCTTCACAGCTGTGGTACTGAAACTGAAGAAGTGCCCCAAAAGTGAATACTGAGTTTCAGTACATCGATTCAAGTCTTGCACAATGAAAGCATCGGTATAACACCTGTTGGCCCGATGTGACTTCGTTACGTTGGATGTATTGAAAGACAGTAGTACTAAAATCCCTTGAAAAGTAGACTATCTCTTCACAGCTGTGGTACTGAAACTGAAGAAGTGCCCCAAAAGTGTATACTGAATTTCAGTACATCGATTCAAGTCTTGCACAATGAAAGCATCGGGATAACACCTGTTGGCCCGATGTGACTTCAATTTAACCAGGAAAGTAGAAAATGGAAATAAGGTATTTTGCAAACTGCTGCTAGGGTGTGCAGTGCCAAATGCAAGTGTGTGCTAAGTAGCCAATAGTGGACTGTTGCAGATTTGGAGAGGTGTACATGTATGTGGTGGAGGTTTAGGTGATGTCCCAAGAGTTTTTGTATTGATTTGTGAGGTCTGTGCAATTATAAGGGTGTGGTTGGTTTTACTATGCAGGGCAATGTTTGGGCTTAATTGGCTCATGTGTAAGAAGGTGCCACCAGAGGTCTGATTCCATTTCTAGACACTCTCTTAATGCAGCCCATGAAGAGCAGGTCCAGTTGTGGATGAGTCGCATAGATTCGTCAGGAGATGATGGGCAGGAGGAGATGGAGAAGAAGCCAGACTGTGACCGCTTCAAAGACAATTGCAACAAGAAGTGCAAGTGCTTTGTGTGTGTGTGTGTGGGGGGGGGGGGGGGGGGAGAGAAGCAGGACCCAGACAAACAGATCTTGTGCGGCGAGTGTGACATGGCCTTCCACCTCTGGTTATCTGGTTATGGACTCGCCCTTCACAGATGTTCCTGATGATGAGGACTGGTGTGTGTGTTTGCATGTGCATATGGGTGTACGTTGACCTGGTGACCTTTTAGGTACTGTCCCCAGTGCAAGACAGATGTGTTGGAGGTGATTAAGGCCGGGGAGAAGCTGCGACTGTCTAAGAAGAAGGCAAAAATGGTGTCAAAGAAGCAAGAAACGAACAGAGACTGGGGAAAGGTTGGTTTTGGATTTTGTAGGGGTCGCTGGGTGGTGTAAGGGTTATAGCAGGTTTCAGCTGGTTCTCCACCATATAGGGGATGGTGTGTGCCTGGTGCACAAAGGTGTGCACCCTTGTCCCCTCTGATCACTTTTGCCCCATTCCTATGGAAGCTCCGTGTTCCATAAGTGAGCTAGCAAATGACAATAATGCCTGAGCAATGAATGCAAGGTAGCCAGAGACTCTCATACCCAGAGCTTTTTACAGCCATCCATTTAAAAAGCTCCTGGTATATCAGACTCTGTCAAGCTGACTATTGGCAGCATAGTTTGATCAGGAACTCGATCGGCTGAAGGATCACTGTCCAAATGGGAATGATGACTCCTAGCATTGCCATTTTATTACGCCAAGGTTCCCTAAGTCCATCCACAGCGCACTTGTCTGAGTGTGAGGTGGGTTTGTTTTGTCTGGTGGGCAATTAATAGAATAGAACTCAGTGTACAGCATGACTACGTCTGTGTTGTGTAGTGGGCATGAATTAGGTATGTCTGCATATAGCCATGTGATTATGTGCTATGTGGAGACACTCGTGTTCTGATCCAATGTGCGATTCTCTTTCATGTGTAACTTCCATGAATGTTACTACTTGGGCACTAACTGGCATGTCCACTACTGGTCCATGTGTTTGATTATTACTGTATTGGAACACGCATGTTCATCTTTTCTGACCTGCAGGCCAAAGTGATATCAGACAATGCAGAACCATGGATCATGCTGGTCACAACTTGAATTTCACTGCTATGTATTCATCTGTGTTGTGCCATGGACATTGCCACCATTGATTTTTAATCACAATGATTATGTTCTTTGTACCATTACTGTTTGAGTGTGATAGTTTATGAGGAATTGGGTGGACAAAGAGCGAGGTTTACCCCTTTTTAGTTGGGCCTTCTATACATACTGGAGTCACTATAAACAAAGGGGCGGGGCATCATTAAAAAGGGGTGTGCATGGTCCAACATTCCTAATTTGACTCCCCCCTCTCTCTCTCTGAGCTTATGCAGCCTTCCCAAAATGCCTCACCCAATTCATCATAAATTATCACACTCAAACAGTCCGGCTGTTTGTGCATTAATGATTAGTCGCGACTGCTGAGCACGGCCAGTACACGTATAAGGATACTTAGTTCAATCTTGGTTTGACATGTGAGAAATGTTTACAAGAACACGTTGAAATTACAGTTATACCTGCAGCTACTCAGAATATAGTGGAAAGCATTTTCTGAGCCTTTTGTATATTTGTCGATTGAGAAGACACCCTGTCGGTGAGTGTCGCTACATGTAAACAACGCAGAATCCCCACAAACTAGGCAGCACGTTCCAAACTAAGTGATACTGTGGCTAGTAACTATTCAGAATACAATGCAGAGCATCGTACTTGACGGCCCGGTGGCTCAGGTATATAAAGCAAGGGGCGGGGCATCATAACAAACGATAAACGCACAAAGCTACATATTGACTCAGAATACAATGGAAAACTTTTCTGAGTCACTTGCATGGGAATTTCGTAACCTTGCTCCGACATGTGGACGGGTGATGGGTCATAATTCATGCATGAACCACTGCACACGTCATGTTACGCATTACTCAAACAATTAAGGTATAGTGTTGCCAGTCAAGATCTGTTTTTTACAACGGTACGAGTAGGAATGTCAAATTCTTTTAATCTATGCAGGTTGGGTATACACCGGTACAAGGCATTCAAGTGATAACATCTAGCTCCTTAATAAATCATAATGAATGAACGATCGAATGTCATTACACTGTTAAAAAAAAAGGCCCGAGGGGTGTTAGGTTTGAGGGCCCAAGGAGTGTTATGGCAACACACAAGGGTGTTGAGCTGACATCTTGGGGTGTTGGCAGGCTACGTTAGGGTGTTAGGAGCAACCCCCAGCAAGGGTGGGGTGTTAGGTGTTTTAAAGGTGTGTTGTCATAACACTGATTTACCGCATTACACCCCAGTATGTTAGTTCCCAGCCTTGTTTACTGACGGAGAGTGCGTGGTTTGGTAGATGATATGACTAATATGATGGCAGCTGTGACTTCGTAGTTGGAGGTGATACTGGACTTCAAGTGGTATGCACGCACACATGTGACACAACGTACCAGTATAAAACGTCTACCATAGGCTGGCCATCGCCCGTGCGTTGGTGACCCGAGTGGCGCGTGCGCGTGTGGATATCTAGTAGGTATACTAGTAGGCCTACACGCTGCTTTTTCAACATGTAATTACCGTATACATGCATGTAATCTCGATGTGCTTATGAAGGCTTGCGTGTAATGTTCATGTATGTGCACTGCTGTGTGTATAGTTCGCTAGCGTGTTGTAGTACCCCAGTATGCTGCTAAATGTCAAATTTGATGCAAGCTTGTTTATTATCCTGCATGCCACTTTGTGCTGAGAGTGAAGGTTAAGTACAATGGCAGTGCTTGTGTGGTAACAGTGACTGTGTATTACAATTCATCTGGATTCTATTTAGATCACACCCTAGTAAAATGGCATGGGAACATATACATTATTACTCACAAGTATTTATTATATGTATGCATGTAATATCACATATAGCTCAAGGAAGCAGAATATTGCATGACATCTAGCAGAAAGTATGTAGGTAGTCCTTTAAAAAATATTTAACAGACCTGTTGCAGCTTGAACATTGGGTGTATGCTAAAAGTGTTCATGCATTCATGCGGCTACATATGTCTATATACCACATGCAGATCCTGATAGCTATCGTGAAGAAATATGCTGGATGAATGAATGCTGTCAAACACTTGTAAGGGTAGGCTAAAGTACTTCACTAGTGACAGTGTTTGAACCCTTTTTGTAGGTACAGTGTTGTTGTGGGATTAAATATCATTTTTGTGACATTTCGGTCAAAATGTATGTCTGGTTTGGTGTAATGACTGATACGAGATAAATATTAATTGTTTGACAGTGTCCATATGCATGCACATGTTTGCATAACAGATGCACTTATACGTACAAATTTTTACACGAGCTGCACACACATACACATAACCACACATCCAGCATGCATGTATACACACATACACACATGTGCGTCACACACATGTACACACACACATGCCACACATACACATGCACACATGCACACACATGTGCACACACACAATGCACACATGCACACATGCTGCACACACACATGCGCACACATGCACACACACATGTACCTCGTACATGACAGACTCATGCTAACATATGAACACATACACACACGTATAGACACATACATACACATACACTTTCCACGTAGCGGTGATGTGATCCACTGTTGGGAATCTGGGTCTGGGTACGAGACTAATCTGATATAGTGCACGTGGATCGGCTGCTTATCAGATCGACTTCATGGGTGAATCCCGTAATCAGTTACGAGTGATCATGAAGAATCATAATGGCGGATATTTAGAAACTATGGCTTTAATTATTATTTTTCAAGCAATAGATGTTGTTACAGTACACAGTATTAGTCCAATCATGTACAAACACAAGTCTGTTGACGGATGTATCACACCCTTCAAGCACAGCTGATGCAGCAGGTCGTAGTGCACTTGTGGACCACTGACACAGCTACATAGACAGAAGATGAAGGAATGACACAGAAGAAGTCTACCATTGTCAGCAATGGGCAGTCAAACTCATAAAGTATACAGCCTTGTGGAATAGCTGTTTCTGGTTCAAGAAGCTGGATAATACAGTAGGAACTTTCACTAGTTCGGAAACCTCCCCTGAATAGACCAATTTCCTGCTGTGTAAACACATGCACAGTATCACACACACAAAACCAACACATAAATCACACATTCAGACAATACACAGTATCACCCACACAACTGATGAACTATTGGCTGATTTGTATAGGATAAAATCACTGATGTTGATGAGCCCACCAGATCCATAAATGGCAGTAGAACTGGTTACACAACTTAATAGATGGTGGCATCAACAGTGTACAGCTGGCAATAGGTTGGCTGAGAAGGATGGTACCACGTTCTGGGATGGTCATCTTAATGGCACCAAGTTCCAAGGCTGCTGTTGATAACTGCATGAAGTAAAGCAAGTCTGAAAGTCATTTGATATCACACAGTACAGTCACATACACACCTTGCGCAGGGTTCCCTGTTGGTAAATACACTTCTCTGATTCCACATGTTTTCCCAGATATTTCGACATAACATCAGATTTATACAGTTCTACAAGTTCAGCACCAAACCTTGTTTACAGAGTAACATGAAATACATTTTGTACACTGTATGTGTATTTAATACGTACTTGTCTGAAATGCCCGAACAGATGTTCCGTATACTATCTTCAGCACCAAAGTTTGTGGCGATGTATTTGCTGGGAGAATGTTTGTTGGAAAAGATGTTCTTTGCACGAATGATTGGATTAAAGCTTTCACACCTTTGTTAGAATAGAATATAATCATAATGCATGTCTAAAGTTAGTGCTTACCGTTCAGTATTATAAGCTAAAGGTGGTCCAAATTGAAGCATACTCTCACAAAGGTGCAACAGTAGGTGGACTTTCAACTTTCTTTTCAGGTTAGGAAAGTGAGCTAGAATAGCAGTAACACAGGAGCTACAATCTGACTCATATGAACCAACCATCTCTGGGTCAAATGGCTGACAATATACACCTGTTGACACATGTAGTGCATGAACATGTAGCTATTACAAGTGTTACCTGCACTGACCTTTGATAGCTTAAACCACACTTCTTTTTCACCATCATCCATATACGAGGATGATAAATGAACTGCAAGTTGAGCAAGTAGCTTAAAGTCTTGCCCAACAAAAGACTTGTAGTATCTCGTCATGTCCCTTGAAAAGTGTGCATCACAACCAGAAAAGGAAAAGGCAGATATGCGTGCTTGCAATTCTTCCTTTTCATTAGTTGAAAGCTTCTTCATTTTAAGCCTGAATAGGTCCTTATACAGTAGCAAAATATGCCAAGCCTCAAATGGTGTACTCCTTAATATAGGGGGCTCAAAGTTACCTGCATATATGTAAGCTTACTGGCTTGCATCTACGCAGAGATCCAAAACCAAAATGGGATTTGTAGCATCACTGACACCAAAACGTTTCTTCAGTTCTTTTTTTGCCCTTTGGTTCTGGCAGCCATGATTGCTGATCTCTGCTGCACTGTTTCAGTCTTTGTACATTTTTCATGTACATGGAGTCCAACAGTTACATCAACCTTTAATAAAAATGATATAAATATATTATGAAGTGAAAAAGTATATACTTACATTACAAATTTGGCAGAATTTCCGCGTACTTGAGCCAAGATGACTACTTATTTGTGCAGCTCTTGGATTGTCGCATAGTAAACATAGAACAGGGCTTACAATTAGAACATCACACTGCATTGCAGCATCATAGGCAACTATTCCATCTAAGTTCTTGCACAGGCGCAACTGCTAACTCCAGTACAGATACTTTATTTGAAATGGATGATCTCAGGCTTGGTATTTTCCTTCTTTAGAAGTCCAGCTAGTAGAAAACACTATGAATCAAACTTGTTTCACATCTTTGATTTGTTGCCACTTGTATCATCAGAATATATCATCAACGGAACCATCACTACAGGCATATTTCCTAGCTCAATGGATCGCTTCTTCAAAGGATGAGGTGTTGTAAAGGCCATATATTCCTGTGCAATCATAACATATGCATGGTAGTCATCAGTACACATGCATGAATTTTCTTTTTAAAATAACATGTCTAAAAACGCAAATATATCCAAAATGAACACGACAACATACACATTTCACACACACACACACACACACAAACACTTGACACCATCATTGAGTTGTGTTAACGAAGTAGTTCCGACGATATGATCAGGTTTATATATGTGCTCAGCCCATGTTCCTGCTTGTGGTAGCACACACAGAATGGCATTCACTGGTACGCATTGCACTCCAGATATTATCCAGGACCCACATTGGTTTGGATATTGCTCAAGAGCCTCTATCTTAACAAAACTCCCACTTTCTCTTCGAAACATACGAAGTCGTGAACACGACCTGTGACTTTCTTCCCAGTTTCCATAAACTCCACAAATCTTTCACAAACACATTGCCAACAGGTGACACACACATAGGTGCATGATACATGTATCTCTCATCATTCCTCCACCGGGAATACCTCCCTGATAAGATCAATCCAGTTAAGCATATATTTACTGTAGTGGACAAACCTTATACAACCCTTGGGCTTAACAGGGAAACGGGAGAGTATGTTCGCAATGTGTGGAGCTGCCAGGCATATCTTTAGAGTGTGATGAATCGTAGTATGGTATGCCCTTGGCAGTGCAATACTAGAAGGTCAATACAGACTGTAATACAATACATTTTCGATTATAATATACATACCCTTTGAGGTGGTAAAAACCCTGGCAACCGAAAATGCCTCATCAGTGATACACTTGAAAGGGAAGGCTGCAATTGCCTTAGTGTATAGAAGATGAACTCTAGGTTTAACTCGCCTTAAATGAAAGATAAACCCGTAGATAGGGATAACTCTTCAATATACAATACCAACCATTGGACGTGGACTGTGAACAATTAAATAAGCCATGGCATCGATTCTGGATGAAAATGGTCTGAAATCTGGTTCTGCTGTGTGGATGACTTGAACTTAAAACATCTAAGCACACACTAGTAGGACTAAAAGCCTACATGTTATACACGGTACATAACATACCTGTCTCTAAATTGTCTTCAAAATCTGTTGATTCGATGTCAATTGATGAAGGGTGTCCTGAATCATTTGGTGGTGGTTCGTGGATGAAAAAGCTGGGACATGGAGGAACCTGCATAGGTCCTTCCTCACTGACATGAGGAACCATGCACCTACATCTATAACAAGTACAGCAATGCACAGGTGGGAAAGCTATGCGAAAAGTATTGATTTAGTTTGAACGCAGGTGAGGGACTTGGTTGAGACTTTCCCAGGGTGGGTGTTCCCAGACTTTAGGCTCAAGGCTATTTTAGGCATTTTGCTTGTACACTCACTTGTAGTATAAAAAGTACCACAGACGAATATACATACCAAACTTGCTGTAGCGGTACTCTGCTGAACACTTGTAGCATATCTTAAGTGGTGCGCGCTTTCCAGGTGCCTGTTGTACTTCAAAAGGTAGGGAAACTGAATTTTGCACGTTCGGCCATTTTTTCACATGAGAGTCGCCCAGAAATGGACTTTCCACGCCCACCATGACGAAGTGGTCAAGTCAGAATCGCATGTGATACTAAGCACCGTAACAGTGACAATTGATTTATGGACCGAATCATCACAACCGATTCATTTTGAAGCTGTTACGGTACTGGTCTAGGTCGAGCGAATCACATACGACTCCGTTGCCTAACGCTTCAATTACGCCTGCGATATCGCCCACGAATCACTTGTATATTGTTAATTTCAAATATACATGTACATACACCACAATAGAGGAACATTGGGAAGTTTTGTCAGTCATGCTACACCAAAGGTATCAGAGATTCGCTGACTGTCAGTTCAATAGAGGCTGGGAGGTGTATAGCATGTCCTTGATTTGATCGTGCATTCGTGCTCCTCTGATACGCATATATATATATGGATGCTTCATTACGCACGTGATTCGTTGGTGAAAAAAAGCTGGCTGTGTGACGCATGCGCAGCGCATTTGAACTGATATATTTCTGGTAATAGGTGGCTGTGTTCCTCTAGGAGACGATGTTGGAGAGTTAGACCTTCTTACTAATTTTCTTTGTGTTGTTCTTTGCACAGGCTTGTCTGTACTTCTGGACTGAGCGTTTGTTGAGAGGTCTCGCTCTTGGATTCAACGGTAAGTCCGGTTTGGGTGGGGTACATGCCCTTGCTCAGCCATCAGCTGCCAAGTTACCCTGGATGAGTTTGTGAACAGGCCTTGACTCCATCCTCAGAGATATTAGTATTCAACATCGGTTTTTCACGTGTGGTGTGATTTTGTATGAAATCGAATAACCTTCCATTAGCGCTGTCCCCTCCCTTCCCCTCTCTCATTCCTCTACCCTTCCACAGTCTCTCGCGTGGGGCCAAATCTTTAAGGTAAGAATTTCGTGCTTTTATGAGAGAGCAGAGAGCGGCATGTTGCGCCTGTTAATTGGTTGTGCATTCATTAAATATTTATTGGGGCCGTCAGTCGCATTTGTTCGGACTAGACCGTACTTGACCTAGAGCTCTAGTAGGCGCTGGAAGTGAAAGAAGTGAAATGATAGTGTGTAACGTGCTCACATGTAACGGGCGGGAATACGTGTGAATTTTGTTTTGTATTGTGTTTTGGGACGTGTTGGTTGTCTTTAGGATGACAATGGACTTCGTCCCTTTACTGCTTCATTTTGTTCCTGTTCGGAGACTATTTATTGCTGAGACTGCTGCTGGTTGACTGCAGGTCCTTTCTAGCTGACTATTAACACAAAAGGTAATGTGGTTCACAAGTGTAACAAACACTGCGAGAAAGTATGGTTATAAATGTTTTTTTGGTGAGTCTTATTAATGTATAATTTGCCTGTCCTGTTGCTAATAGACTTCTGCTCTTCAGTCTGGAGGTTGCTGGTTCATCTGTTCCTGTCTGGAGGCTTGACTGCTGTTTTGTCTGTATTTCTACTGACCTCTAAGAGGTTAAAACCATGTAACATAGACCTGTGATGATGTCTAGAGAGGCTGAGGTATGTCTAGGAGGGGAATGAGACTGGTCTATAGTGGTAAAAAGTTCTTGGCTTGTTTAGGGGTGTTCAAATATCTGTTCGGGGTAGGGAGGAGGTTAGGATATGTTGTGCTGTCTGTATATGGGGAAATTATCCACTGATTCTCACAGACTATCACTTTCGGTCTACTTGTATACGACTGGCTGCTACAGGTGTACTGATTTACGTCCTCACTAAAATCTACAAGGTGAGTTGTTAAATCTTTAGTTTGTAGTGTCTCTTACTTGGTGTAAGCATGTCTAGCTGAACTAAGTAAGGTCATTCAATGCTTTAATTGTACCACCTCAATCTCTATATCATGTACCCTACTCATGGCCAAGGCCACCTTCTCTGCACTCCCTTCTCTGCACTCATGGTCACCTTCTCTGCACTCATGGTCACCCTTCTCTGCACTCATGGTCACCCTTCTCTGCACTCATGCTCACCCACTCGAGTCATACGAGTGTAAATACATTTATTGATGGGGATTAATTTTAGGTGGGGGAGCGGGATATAAAGTCCTTTGGTTTTTTTGCATGTTGCAGTGCATATTAAATAACCTAACCTTTTCCTTTTCGCACAGTTGGATTGAGCACTTATTTCTGCTTCATCACTTAGCACTGAACGTTTTCAAAGGTGAGATGGGTTCATGCTAGAACTTTGATAGTGGGTGGCTTCAGGTATGCAATTTTCATTGAAGTGGGGAAAGAGTTCAAGGGGGACTGGGTAGTCTGCCTGCTGTAGGGGAATGATTGCCACCCCAGGTATTTTTGTTGTAGTGCATTGTGTGTTTGGTCTCTTGTATTTGTTTGGGTCTGTGTCTGTACCAGGTCCAGTGACATCTTGGACCATTGTGTGTCAAATAGCCCTTAATCCCCAGAGAGAGTTTGTATAGGTTCTGTGGTTTGCCACAAAGATATTCTTGTGTGCATAATAGTATGTTTACCTGTTTAGTGGAGGAATAAGAATAATGGATGGTATCTATTTGTCCACTTTGTGAATTGCATGGCATCATCTACTTTGTTTTGAATGATTCTGTGTAACTTTATTCATAATCATGTACAGTACCATTTTGTTTCTGAAATGCTGAATACGTTTGAGACTTTCGAGGATAAGGAGATGTGCACGTTTAAACATGAGCCATTTTTTATTGTTGGGGTGTAGTGGGGGGGAGCTTATTTGTGGTACTTTACGGTATTAATGAACGTAAATGGAACTAAATTTTGCGTGCTTACATTTCAACTTTTAATTGAAACTTTGAGCAGATTTACCTCAAATTGTAATGTATGCTGAATTAGGCATCAAAATAAAGCGATTTCCACAGAACCATCGAGGAAGTATATAGAAATGTGGTAGTTCGGTGAAGCAGCTATATCAAGGCCCATGCATAGATAGATAGTATTTTTTTTATCTGTGATATTGGGATTAAGTATTTATATGATTTTATCGCTACGTAGAACTGAATATAAAACCATTAATTCTTGTAATTCCATATTTTGGACTCATTTTGGTACCGCATAGATTTTTTTTCTCTATAGTCGGGTTTCTATGGGGCTTGCGGTACGAACAGCAATTTTTCGCACCTTTAAACTGTGTTCCGCTCTTTAAGTACACCTTTCTGAAGTTGTTACCCTACTTTCACCATTTTTTACATGGCTTGTGCGGTTGCTAAAGTAATCACAGCACAATGACGAGGCATAAGCTTTGGGGTCCTAGCGCTTCTCTCGCACACAGGTACGCACAGCAAGGAGAATGTCAATCGACTTGGGTATGTGCTGTTGTTTAGGAAGACGATTGGCGGGTGGCATGGCTACTTAAATCTCCAGCTGATGATGCCAATCACGATACACCAGCCCGACTTTTTTGCCAAATAACCGAGTAATGCAGCTACCCGCTGTTGGTAGTGTCCCTTTGGCTTCTGTTCTGGGTCTTCCAACAGTTCCTTGGAATCTCTGGCTTGCAGCGAGTGGTATGCGATGAGAATATCTAGCTTTTGTTCCAATGTAAGGGTGCGAGGCCTTTTGCTCTTCAATACTGCGATCGTAGTCTCCAGGGATCTCAACTGTAAAGAGCTCGCGTTCTCACTACAAACAGCCATATTTAATTGATTACGTGCATGTAGCAAAACATCTGGGCCTACAGTGTTGAGGTATTATTAATGGTTGCTTTAGCAACCGCAGATTGATACAAGCCACGTTAAAAAAAAAAGATGAAATTAGGGTAACAACTTCAGAAAGGTGTAGTTAAAGAGCGGAACACAGTTAAAAATTGCTGTTTGTATCTCAAGTCCCATAGATACTGACTATAGTAACAACAAAAATCAACGTGGTACCGAAATGAGTCCAAAATTAAAAGAATTCATGGTTTTTTTATCTTGATTAGGATGAAAATTGATTTTGTTTCATTTGTAAATTTTTTCTGCTGATTTATTTGTTAGTCTCTCGTGTACCAGTTGTGCGGATCCTGCCAATTCATTTGTTGCTGAGACTGGTGCTGGTTGACTGCAGGTCCTCTCTCTAGCTGTCAAGTTACAAGTGACAAAAAGGTAATGTGGTTCTCAATAACAAGCACAACAATATTGTTGTCTGTGTTTTGTGAGTCTCATTAATCTATAATTTGCCTGTCATAATAGACCACTGGTTTCTCCGTTCAGTCTAGAGGTTGCTGGTTTCTTGTGTTTCTGTATCGTGACTACTGGTTTCTTGGTTCAGTCAGAAGGTTGCTGGTTCCTCTGTTCGACTGCTGTTTTGTCTGTATCTCTACTGGCCTCTAAGAGGTTTAAACCATGTAAAATAGACCTGTGATGATGTCTAGAGAGGCTTGGGTATGTCTAGGAGGGGAATGAGACTGGTCCTATAGTGGTAAAAAGTACTAGACTTGTATATGCAAATGTCTGTTTGGGGAAAGGCCCGAGAAGGTTAGGGTATGTTGTGCTGTTTGTATATAGGATGTGTGTTTAAATTGTCCGCTATCCTCTCCTGATCCTCACAGACTCCCGCTGTTGGTGTTTGTGTATACTTGTATACGATTGGCTGCTACTGGTTTACTGGTTTAGTCCTTTCTTGGTCCTCACTAAAAACTACAAGGTGAGTTTATAAATCTCTAGTTTGTAGTGATGGTTGCTAGGTGGGTTGTTATTCATGTCTATTGAACTTATAAAGGTCATTATTCATGCTTAATTGTACCACCAGCTAATAGAAGTACATCATGTACCCTCCCTTGGTACACACAAAATCAAGAGCCGCACGCTCAATATACAAACTATGTGTTTGAGTTAAACTCTCTACCATGATTTGTTAATTGAAGTATTTTTTGCGTACGTTGATTTAGTCAAAATAATAATGGCGCAAGTAAATATTTGCACCAACCAATTGAAAGTATCTCACTGTGCACATGTCTTGTACAGCTGCTACACAAGCAAAAGGTTTGTCATAGAAGTGCTACTCATTGAGGTATGATAATTGCTGAATTCTTGGTGTTAAGGCAGTGTTGTCATTATGGACCTTGTAACTTTTGGTTGCATATTGAACAACGATAACAAGTTATAAGGTGGAAAGCAATAGCACTGTTATGCTATGGCTTCCCACATGTCTACACTAGTGCATAGTCTACACATGTCTACACTATGTGCTTAGCCTACACATGTCTACACTATGTGCATTAGTCTACACTTCTACACTATGTGCATTAGCTTACACATGTCTACCTATGTACATTAGTCTACACATGTCTACACTATGTGCATTAGCCTACACATGTCTACACTATGTGCATTAGTCTACACATGTCTACACTATGTGTCAATTAGTCTACACATGTCTACACTATGTGCATTAGTCACTACATGCTACACTAGTGCATTAGTCTACACATGTCACACTATGTACATTAGTCTACACATGTCTACACTATGTGCATTAGTCTAACATTCATTTTATTAGTTATCGCACTCTACACATGTAAAATCTACACGTAGAGGATTAATACACTGCTTTGCTACTTTCACTGCCTTGTTGTCATCGTATGGATTGTCTGCAGCACCAAACGTACCTATAACAGTGCTTAATTAATTTCTAATACGAAGGTTGCATTATAATGCTAGAGTGTGATAAATAATGAAATGAATGTTAGACTTGAAAATCCAGTGATTAGGAAGCAATTAAAATAAAGGAAATGAATTATGCCATTAGTGGACTTTATTTTGAATCATACTGTACATGTGTGTATTTGACATTTTATCGCAGATTTCTTCTGTTGTGTTGAGGTATTATTAATGGTTGCTTAGCAACCGCATATTGATACAAGCCACGTAAAAAAAAAATGATGAAAGTAGGTAACAATTTCAGCAAGGTGTAGTTAAAGAGCGGAACACAGTTAAAATTGCTGTTTGTACATCAAGCCCCATAGAAACCGACTATAGCAACAACAAAAAATCAACGTGGTACCGAAATGAGTCCAAAATTAAAAGATTTTTATCTTGACTAGGATGAAAATTGAGTCTCATTGTAAATATTTTCTGGTGATTATTTGTTTAGTCTCTCATGTACCAGTTGTGCGGATCCTGCAATTCATTTGTTTGCGCCTTGAGCTAACTGGTTCATTTGTTCCTATCCGAAGACTATTTATTACGGAGACTCCTCTCTGTAGCCATCAAATTACAAGTGATACAAAATTAATGTGGTTCTCAATAACAAGACCTATAATATTGTTGTGTGTTTGTGAGTCTCAATAATGTTAATTTGCCTGTCTAGTTGCCTATAATAGACCACGGGTTTCTCTGTTCAGTCTAAAGGTTGCTGGTTCTTGTGTTTCTGTATCGTGACTACTGGTTTCTTGGGTCAGTCAGAAGGTTGCTGGTTCCTCTGTTCGACAGCTGGTTTGTCTGTATCTCTACTGGCCTCTAAAGAGGTTAAAACCATGTAAAATAGACCTGTGATGATGTCTAGAGAGGCTGGGGTATGTCTAGGAGGGGAATGAGACTGGTCTATAGTGTAAAAAGTACTAGGCTTGTGGATGGGTACATGTTCAAATGTCTGTTTAGGGAAAGGGAGGAGGTTAGGATATGTTGTGCTGTTTGTATATGGGATGTGTGTTAAATTATCCGCTATCCTCTCCTGATCCTCACAGACTCCCGCTGTGTGTTTGTGTATACTTGTATACGATTGGCTGCTACTGGTTTACTGATTTAGTCCTTTCTTGGTCCTCACTAAAAACTACAAGGTGAGTTTATAAATCTCTAGTTTGTAGTGATGGTTGCTAGGTGGGTTGTTATACATGTCTATTGAACTTATAAAGGTCATTCCATGCTTAATTGTACCACCAGCTAATCTCAAATAGAATACATCATGTACCCTCCCTTGGTAACACACAAAATCAAGAGCCGCACGCTCAATATTATGTTTTGAGTTAAACTCTATACCATGATTTGGTAATTGAAGGATTTTTGATGCGTCATTGATTTAGTCAAATAATAATGGCGCGAGTAATATTTGCATCAACCAATTGCAAGTATCTCACTCACTGCATACTTGTACAGCTGCTACACAAGCAAAAGGTTTGTCATAGAATGCTACTCGTTGAGGTATGATAATTGCTGAATTTTGGTGTTAAGGCAGTGTCTTCATTATGGACCTTGTAACTTTTGGTTGCATATTGAACAACGATAACAATAACAAGTCATGAGGTGGAAAGTAATAGCACTTGCTTCCCACATGTCTGCACTGTGTGCATTAGTCTACACATGTCTACACTATGTGCATTAGTCTACACATGTCTACACTATGTGCATTAGTCTACACATGTCTACACTATGTGCA
>JABACO010000754.1:0-21858 GCA_013339895.1 Ephydatia muelleri | reverse complement strand
TTGTTTTTGTTTTTTTTTTTTTTTATATGTGCAATCCCATAGGGCAACTGATTATTGTTGTGCGTGTGTTGAAGAGTGAATATAGCATTCATGTGTTTTTGAAAATAAGATCCAGTCGTATACATGTAGAGGCACCAGAATGAATGAAGTAGAATACCCTCTGGGGGTAATGATGGCATTTGTATTGCAGAATGGTGCGACTCCTCTGATCATTGCAAGTGAGGAGGGACATCTTGAAATAGTGAAGTCACTCATTGAAGCAGGAGCTAATGTCAATCATACTACAAAGGTAGTGTAAATAAAACACTATTATTTAGGGTCCTAAATTTTCACACGTGGGTTTCAGTTCGGTCGAATAAATGACTATTGCTCCAGTTGTATGTGGATCGTGATGTACCGTAGAATACCAGATATAACGACCCCCCTCCGCCCCTTACGTGAGACCCTAAAAAAAGGCATGTTTTTGAAACGAGCGTTATCTCCAAAACCGTCATGCCACCACGTACCTTTTAAGTTTTTATAGGAAACAAGTGGTACCCGCAATATGAGTTTGAAAAACGTACGTGGTGACCTCCTCCCCTTACCCTTTTCATGTTCAGTCCATCTACCCACCAGCTCTCCCATGAGTAGTACATGTACATACAGGTGTGGAAGCCATTGTTAAGCAAGTATGCATGTGGAAGTGAAAACGGTTATGGGAGAACGTGTAACACTAAAGCTGTATTGCATGAACAGTGTAAGTGGGCATAGTTAGACAAAGTGTCAATGGCATATAACATTTCAAGGTGGCCATTTATATTAACGAAATAAACGATATACATGTATGCACTTGGATTAGGCAACACGAGACGTGTCAGGAGATTAGTTAATGCACCGATGTTATTGATCACCCCCAGCCTGGACTTTCCAAGTACTCCCATGCACACACCTAGTTGTCTCTCCCACTCTTCAAATAGGACATCATGGGTGACTCTTGAGTTTGCGTAGTACCGTTATCATAGTGTAGGTAATACTTGAACTGTTGTAGTGCACTTCTAACCAGGCTGGTCAATGATCGCCAAATGAATAGATTAGCATATGTACACCATGGCTACCATTACACAAGACAGTTGATTTCAGTCATGTGTGTAAGATTTCATTTTTAATTTGTTCTGGTGATGCTGCTTGCCCCTTGTTTGACAATCATCATACTTCAGGAGGGTCACATAAAACTATGTACACTTCTAGCAGCTCTGAGAATGGGAAAGCTAAACCGCGTTGTGGTGAATTTGAGATACATTTGCATTGGCTGGGGTAGTATCCCTTTCTTTCTTATTCTCCTCCCTCCCTTCCACATCTCTCTACCCTTCTTCATTCACTGTGTTCTAACCTGCACATTGCTATACACGTGCATGGAGGTGGTTGTATGAATAGTGTATGTTTAACTATGTTTTGTTCCTTCAATCCTTACTAGAACAATAGAACAGCAGTGTATATGGCAAGTGTGAAGGGTCATCACGGTTGTAGTACTGAGCTTATTGGGAGCAGGTGCTGATGTCAATATAGCAGAATCTGATGTAAGTGATGTGATGTTTTAACGATAACTTGCAATGTGCTAAATAGTCAGCGCTTTAAATGATACAGAGCCAAATGAACCTACGAATGAAGCCATATATTCGTCACTCGGTCGTACCACTAAGCTGATGTGTGGTGTTTAATTTGACCGCTACTGTATGTGCGTGGGGATGTGGGTGTAGGTGGGGTGTGGTGGTGGTATGGGTGTGGGTGTGGGGAGGTGGGTGTGGGTGTGGGTGTGGGCATGGAGAATCCAACTCCTGTACAAAACTTTACATACTTAGTTCTCATGGGCCTCCCCACCTCCTCCCCTTACCCTCTTCATGTTCAGTCCATCTACCCACCAGCTCTCCCATGAGTAGTACATGTACATTACAGGTGTGGAAGCATTGTTAAGCAAGTATGCATGGTGGAAGTGAAAACAGTTATGGAGAACATGTAACACTAAAGCTGTATTGCATGAACAGTTTTAAGTGGGCATAGTTAGACAAAGTGTCAACGGCATATAACATTTCAAGGTGGCCATTTACATTAACGAAATAAACGATATACATGTATGCACTTGGATTAGGCAACACGAGACTTGTCAGGAGATTAGTTAATGCACCGATGTTATTGATCACCCCAACGCACCCCTGCCTGGACTTTCCAATTACTCCCATGCACACACCTAGTTGTCTCTCCCACTCTTCAAATAGGACATCATGGGCGACTCTTGAGTTCCTGTACAATCCAACTCTTGTACAAAACTTTACATACTTAGAGCCAGACTCTATCATTCATTCTTTGTTTGTCCAATCAGTTATTGTCGGTCATAGTCTGTGTGGTCTGCTAATCAAATTGGGAAGGGTGGGGGGAAGTGTGGTGGGTGGTGGTTGGTGAGGAGTTGTGGGTGTGGGGAGGGTGAGTGTGAACGAGGTGGGTGTGGGGGGAGGTGGGTGTGGGAGGTGTGTGTGGGGAGGTGGGTGTTGGGAGGTGGGTGTGGGGGAGGTGGGTGTGGGTGTGGGGAGGTACGTGTGGGGAGGTAAGTGGGGAGGTGGTGTGGGTGTGGACAGGTGGGTGTGGGGAAGTGGGTGTGGGTGTGGTAAGGTGGGTGTGGGTGTGGAGAGGTGGGTGTGGTTATAGGTAGGTAGGTGTGGGGAGGTGGGTGTGGGTGTGGGTTTGGAGAATCCAACTTCTGTACAGAACTTTACATACTTAGAGCCAGACTCTATCATTTCATCTTCGTTCGTCCAATCAGTTATTTTCGGTCATAGTCTGTGTGGTCTGGTAAACAAATTGGAGGTGTGTGGGGAAGTGTGTGTGGGTGTGGTTGTGAGGAGTTGTGGGTGTGGTGAGATGTGTGTGTGGGGGGACGTGAGTGTGAGGTGAATGTAGGGAGGGTGGGTGTCGGGCGGTGGGTGTGGTGAGGTGGGTGTGGGGAGGTGAGTGTGTGTGGGTGTGGCGAGGTGTGTGTGGGGACGTGAGTGTGGGGTGTGTGTGGATGTGGGGAGGTGAGTGTGAGTGAGAAGGTGGGTTTGGCTGTGGAGAGGTGGTGTGAGTGTGGGTGTGGGGAGGTGGTGGGTGTGTTAATTTAGGTGTGGGTGTGATGTGGGAGGGTGGTGGGAGGGTGGTTCAGGTTATGGAGCATGTGAAGATAGAGGGTGTGGAAATGTAGGGAGTGTACAAGAGGTTAGTACACATACCTTGATATGTTACATCGATCATCCAAGTACTGTACACAGTATAGGTCAATATAGAGGTTGGCAACAGTAGGTTTTCTCCAGTCTTTGTCCTGGTCCCATGGCAGGACTTTTCAACAAGTGCTACAAATAAACATCAATATCTATTATGTAATCACAAAAACTTATGCATCACATATTTTTGAATTGATTATTGTGCATCTGAAAATCGATTTATGCATTCCTATAGGGCAAAATGATTGTGTGTGTGCATGTGTTGAAGAGTGAATAAAGCATTCATGTGTTTTTTGCAAATAGCATCCTGTCATATACATACAGAAGCACCAGAATGAATGTTTAATTTAACCCCTACACTGTACATGTATGTGCGTGGGGATGTGGGTGTAGGTGGGTGTGGGGTGGTATGGGTGTGGGTGTGGGGAGGTGGGTGTAGGTGTGAGAGGTGGGTGTAGGTGTGGGGAGGTGGGTGTAGGTGTGGGGAGGTGGGTGTGGGGAGGTGGGTGTGGGGGAGTGTGTGGGGAGGTGGGTGTGGGAGGTGGGTGTGGGGAGGTGGGTGTGTATGTTTGTGGGGAGATGAGTGTGGGTTTGGGAGGTGTGTGTGGGTGTGGGAAGGGTGGTGTTGCGTGTGGAGAGGTGGTGTGAGTGTGGGTGTGGGGATTTGGTGGGTGTGGGTTAGTTAGGTGTGGGTGTGATGTGGGAGGGGTGTGGAAATGTAGGGAATGTACAAGAGGTTAGTACACATACCTTGATATGTTACATTGATCATCCAAGTACTGTACACAGTATAGGTCAATATAGAGGTCAGGGACAGTAGGTTTTCTCCAGTCTTTGTCCTGGTCTCATGGCAGGACTTTCAACACTACAAATAAGCATCAATATCTATTTTGCCATCACAAATGTTATGCACTACAGAATGCATCACAAATCTTAGAATGGATTATTTTAAGTGGGCATAGTTGGTTGCATGAACAGTGTATGTTTAATATGTTTTGTCCTTCAATCCTTACTAGGACAATACAACAGCAGTGTTTTATGGCAAGTCAGGAGGGGTCATCACGGTGTAGTACTGAGCTTATTGGGAGCAGGTGCTGATGTCAATATAGCAAAATCTGATGTAAGTGATGTGATGTTTTAACGATGACTTGCAATGTGCTAAATAGTCAGCGCTTAAATGATACAGAGCCAAATGAACCTACGAACGAAGCCATACATTCGTCGCATGGTCGTACCACTAAGCCGATGGGTGGTGTTTAATTTGACCGCTACTGTATGTGCGTGGGGATGTGGGTGTAGGTGGGTGTGGGGTGGTATGGGTGTGGGGAGGTGGGTGTAGGTGTGGGGAGGTGGGTGTAGATGTGTTAATGTAGGTGTGGGTGTGATGTGGGAGGGTGTGAGAGATGGGTTCAGGTTATGGAGCATGTGAAGATAGAGGGTGTGGAAATGTAGGGAGTGTACAAAAGGTTAGTACACATACCTTGATATGTTACATCGATCATCCAAGTACTGTACACAGTATAGGTCAAATATAGAGGGTCGGCTACAGTAAGTTTTCTCCAGTCTTTGTCCTGGTCCCATGGCAGGACTTTTCAACACTACAAATAAACAACAATATCTATTATGTAATCACAAATGTTATGCACTACAGAATGCATCACAAATCTTAGAATTGATTATTCCAGTAATGTCTCATTCACAACATGGGATGTCCACACAAAATCTACATGTGTACACTGTACGCTAGTAGCTTCTGATAAATACATACTTGTACCTCTGTTCGTGTACATGTACATGTGACCCAAGCCACACAGCATGCAGGGAGTGGTGTGTAAATTGACACATCACTACCTGTGTATGACATGATAGCCTGTAATCACTCTGTGTACATGCCATCCAAACCACACAGCATGTCTCAACAGAGTCTCATCATGATTGTGTTGTACAGATCTCACACATAATGGAGGCACCTTCTCCATTGTTTCATCACATGCCACAATGACAGCATTGTTTTAAGTCTATCACTTGTCTCGCTGTCCTTTGTTTTACAGATGCATTCCCATAGGACAACTGTTAGGGTGTGTAACCTCCCTGCATCATGAAAATCGATTTTTCCGAATACTTTTGAAGCACTAATCGATTTTGCAGGGTTTTGTGCATCTGAAAATCGATTTATGCATTCCTATAGGGCCACTGATTGCGTGTGTGCATGTTTTGATGGTAAATCAAGCATTCATGTGTTTTTGCAAATCGCAAATGCAGGAGCACCAGAATGAATGAAGTAGAATACCCTCTGGGGGTAATGATGGGATTTGTATTGCAGGATGGTGCGACTCCTCTGGTCATTGCAATTCAGGAGGGACGTCTTGAAATAGTGAAGTCACTCATTGAAGCAGGAGCTAATGTCAATCATACTGCAAAGGTAGTGTAAATAAAACACAACTATTTAGGGTCCTATATTTTCACACATGGGTTTCAGTTCAGTTCAATTAATGACTTTTGCTCCAGTTGTGTGTGGATCGTGATGTACATGTGTTTATGTATGTACAGTATGTGAGGCCTGGACTAAGGGCAAAGTGGGGCCCATACAGTTCACATGGGCCTCCCCACCTCCTCCCTTTACCCTCTTCATGATCAGTCCATCTACCCACCAGCTCTCCCATGAGTAGTACATGTACATTACAGGTGTGGAAGCATTGTTAAGCAAGTATGCATGTGGAAGTGAAAACGGTTATGGGAGAACATGTAACACTAAAGCTGTATTGCATGAACAGTTTAAGTGGGCATAGTTAGACAAAGTGTCAACGGCATATAACATTTCAAGTTGGCCATTTACATTAACGAATAAACGATATACATGTATGCACTTGGATTAGGCAACACGAGACTTGTCAGGAGATGAGTTAATGCACCGATGTTATTGATCACCCCAACGCACCCCTGCCTGGACTTTCCAAGTACTCCCATGCACACACCTAGTTGTCTCTCCCACTCTTCAAATAGGACATCATGGGCGACTCTTGAGTTTGCAGTACCATTATCATAGTGTAGGTAATACTTGAACTGTTGTAGTGCACTTCTAACCAGGCTGGTCAATGATCGCCAAATGAATAGATTAGCATATGTACACCATGGCTACCATTACACAAGACAGTTGATTTCAGTCATGTGTGTAAAATTCATTTTTTATTTGTTCTGGTGATGCTGCTTGCCCCTTGTTTGACAATCATCATACTTCAGGAGGTCACATAAAACTATGTACACTTCTAGCAGCTCTGAGATTGTGAAAGCTAAACCGCGTGTGGTGAATACTTGAGATACATTTGCATTGGCTGGGGTAATATCCCTTTCTTTTTTAACTCTCCTCCTTCCCTCACCCTCTCTCTCCCCATCTCTCTACCCTTCTTTCATTCAGTGTGTTCTAACCTGCACATTGCTATACACGTGCATGGAGGTGGTTGTATGAACAGTGTATGTTTAATATGTTATGTTCCTTCAATCCTTACTAGAACAATGCAACAGCAGTGTATTTGGCAAGTATGATGGGTCATCACTGTGTAGTACTGAGCTTATTGGGAGCAGGTGCTGACGTCAATATAGCAGAATCTGATGTAAGTGATGTGATGTTTTAACGATGACTTGCAATGTGCTAAATAAACAGCGCTTAAATGATACAGAGCCAAATGAACCTACGAACGACTCCATATATTCGTCGCACGGTCGTACTACTAATCCGATGGGTGGTGTTTAATTTGACCGCTACTGTATGTGCGTGGGGATGTGGGTGTAGGTGAGTGTGGGGTGGTATGGGTGTGGGTGTGGGGAGGTGGGTGTAGGTGTGGGGAGGTGGGTGTAGGTGTGGGGAGGTGGGTGTGGGTGTTGGTGTGGGGAGGTGGGTATGGGTGTGGGGAGGGACTTTTAAAAATAAATCACTGATCGATTTTTCAGGTTTTTGTGGATCTAAAAATTGATTTATGCATTCCTATAGAGCCACTGATTGTGTGTGTGCATGTGCTGAAGTGTGAATATAGCATTCATGTGTTTTTGCAAATTGCATCCTGTCATATACATGCAGGAGCACCAGAATGAATGAAGTAGAATACCCTCTGGGGGTAATGATGGGATTTGTATTGCAGGATGGTGCGACTCCTCTGGTCATTGCAAGTCAGAATGGACATCTTGAAATAGTGAAGTCACTCATTGAAGCAGGAACTAATGTCAATCATACTGCAAAGGTAGTGACCATTATTTAGGGTCCTAAATTTTCACACGTGGGTTTTCCAGTTCAATTTAATAAATGACTTTTGGATTAGGCAACACGAGACTTGTCAGGAGATTAGTTAATGCACCGATGTTATTGATCACCCCAACGCACCCCTGCCTGGACTTTCCAAGTACTCCCATGCACACACCTAGTTGTCTCTCCCACTCTTCAAATAGGACATCATGGGCGACTCTTGAGTTTGCAGTACCGTTATCATAGTGTAGGCAATACTTGAACTGTTGTAGTGCACTTCTAACCAGGCTGGTCAATGATCGCCAAATGAATAGATTAGCATATGTACACCATGGCTACCATTACACAAGACAGTTGATTTCAGTCATGTGTGTAAAATTCATTTTTTAATTTGTTCTGGTGATGCTGCTTGCCCCTTGTTTGACAATCATCATACTTCAGGAGGTCACATAAAACTATGTACACTTCTAGCAGCTCTGAGAGTGTGAAAGCTAAACCGCGTGTGGTGAATATTTGAGAAACATTTGCATTGGCTGGGGTAATATCACTTTCTTTCTTATTCTCTCCTCCCTCCCTCACCCTCTCTCTCCCCATCTCTCTACCTTTCTTTCATTCACTGTGTTCTAACCTGCACATTGCTACACACGTGCATGGAGGTGGTTGTATGAACAGTGTATGTTTAATATGTTTTGTTCCTTCAATCCTTACTAGAACAATGCAACAGCAGTGTATATGGCGAGTCTGATGGGTCATCACGGTGTAGTACTGAGCTTATTGGGAGCAGGTGCTGATGTCAATATAGCAGAATCTGATGTAAGTGATGTGATGTTTTAACGATGACTTGCAATGTGCTAAATAAACAGCGCTTAAATGATACAGAGCCAAATGAACATCTGAACGACACCATATATTCGTCGCACGGTCGTACCACTAAGCCGATGGGTGGTGTTCAATTTGACCGCTACTGTATGTGCGTGGGGATGTGGGTGTAGGTGAGTGTGGGGGTGGTATGGGTGTGGGTGTGGGGAGGTGGGTGTAGGTGTGGGGAGGTGGGTGTAGGTGTGGGGAGGTGGGTGTGGGTGTGGGTGTGGGGAGGTGGGTTAGATGTGGGGAGGTGAGTGTGGAGAGGTGTGTGTGGATGTGGGTGTTGGTGTGGGGAGGTGGGTATGGGTGTGGGGAGGGACTTTTAAAAATAAATCACTGATCGATTTTTCAGGTTTTTGTGGATCTAAAAATTGATTTATGCATTCCTATAGAGCCACTGATTGTGTGTGTGCATGTTTGAAGTGTGAATATAGCATTCATGTGTTTTTTGCAAATTGCATCCTGTCATATACATGCAGGAGCACCAGAATGAATGAAGTAGAATACCCTCTGGGGGTAATGATGGGATTTGTATTGCAGGATGGTGTGACTCCTCTGGTTATAGCAAGTCAGAATGGACATCTTGAAATAGTGAAGTCACTCATTGAAGCAGGAGCTAATGTCAATCATACTACACAGGTAGTGTAAATAAAACACAATTATTTAGTGTTGTAAATGTTCACACGTGGGTTTCAGTTCAGTTCAATAAATGGGACAGTTTCCGCGAAAATTGCCCCACGGTTAAATTGTTATAAAAATGCATCGCGTTTGAATCGCTATAACGTCCCAACGGATAACGCTATCGACTTCCTATTTTCAACACATCATTGTGAAATGGTGTAGTATGAAATTTTGAAAATAGGAAGTTGATAGCGTTATCTGTTGGGACGTTATAGCGATTCGAACGCGATGCATTTTTATAACATTTTAACCGTGGGGCAATTTTCGCGAAACGGTCCCAAATGACTTTGCTCCAGGTGTGAGTGGATCGTGATGTACATGTAGAGTGGAATTGTATTCTGTGTTTATGTATGTACAGTATGTGAAGCCTGGACTAAGGGCAAAGTGGGGCCCATACAGTTCTCATGGGCCTCCCCACCTCCTCCCCTTACCCTCTTCATGATCAGTCCATCTACCCACCAGCTCTCCCATGAGTAGTACATGTACATTACAGGAGTGGAAGTATTGTTAAGCAAGTATGCATATGGAAGTGAAAACGGTTATGGGAGAACATGTAACACTAAAGCTGTATTGCATGAACAGTTTAAGTGGGCATAGTTAGACAAAGTGTCAACGGCATATAACATTTCAAGGTGGCCATTTACATTAACGAATAACCGATATACATGTATGCACTTGGATTAGGCAACACGAGACTTGTCAGGAGATTAGTTAATGCACCGATGTTATTGATCACCCCAACGCACCCCTGCCTGGACTTTCCAAGTACTCCCATGCACACACCTAGTTGTCTCTCCCACTCTTCAAATAGGACATCATGGGCGACTCTTGAGTTTGCAGTACCGTTATCATAGTGTAGGTAATACTTGAACTGTTGTAGTGCACTTCTAACCAGGCTGGTCAATGATCGCCAAATGAATAGATTAGCATATGTACACCATGGCTACCATTACACAAGACAGTTGATTTCAGTCATTTAATTTGTTCTGGTGATGCTGCTTGCCCCTTGTTTGACAATCAACATACTTCAGGAGGTCACATAAAACTATGTACACTTCTAGCAGCTCTGAGAGTGGGAAAGCTAAACCGCGTGTGGTGAATATTTGAGAAACATTTGCATTGGCTGGGGTAATATCACTTTCTTTCTTATTCTCTCCTCCCTCCCTCACCCTCTCTCTCCCCATCTCTCTACCTTTCTTTCATTCACTGTGTTCTAACCTGCACATTGCTACACACGTGCATGGAGGTGGTTGTATGAACAGTGTATGTTTAGTATGTTTTGTTCCTTCAATCCTTACTAGATCAATGCAACAGCAGTGTATTTGGCAAGTCTGATGGGTCATCACGGTGTAGTACTGAGCTTATTGGGAGCAGGTGCTGACGTCAATATAGCAGAATCTGATGTAAGTGATGTGATGTTTTAACGATGACTTGCAATGTGCTAAATAAACAGCGCTTAAATGATACAGAGCCAAATGAACCTACGAACGACGCCATATATTCGTCGCACGGTCGTACCACTAAGCCGATGGGTGGTGTTTAATTTGACCGCTACTGTATGTGCGTGGGGATGTGGGTGTAGGTGAGTGTGGGGGTGGTATGGGTGTGGGTGTGGGGAGGTGGGTGTAGGTGTGGGGAGGTGGGTGTAGGTGTGGGGAGGTGGGTGTAGGTGTGGGGAGGTGGGTGTAGGTGTGGGGAGGTGGGTGTGGGTGTGGGTGTGGGGAGGTGGGTTAGATGCGGGGAGGTGAGTGTGGAGAGGTGTGTGTGGATGTGGGTGTTGGTGTGGGGAGGTGGGTATGGGTGTGGGGAGGGACTTTTAAAAATAAATCACTGATCGATTTTTCAGGTTTTTGTGGATCTAAAAATTGATTTATGCATTCCTATAGAGCCACTGATTGTGTGTGTGCATGTGTTGAAGTGTGAATAAAGCATTCATGTGTTTTTTGCAAATTGCATCCTGTCATATACATGCAGGAGCACCAGAATGAATGAAGTAGAATACCCTCTGGGGGTAATGATGGGATTTGTATTGCAGGATGGTGTGACTCCTCTGGTTATAGCAAGTCAGAATGGACATCTTGAAATAGTGAAGTCACTCATTGAAGCAGGAGCTAATGTCAATCATACTACACAGGTAGTGTAAATAAAACACAATTATTTAGTGTTGTAAATGTTCACACGTGGGTTTCAGTTCAGTTCAATAAATGGGACAGTTTCCGCGAAAATTGCCCACGGTTAAAATGTTATAAAAATGCATCGCGTTTGAATCGCTATAACGTCCCAACGGATAACGCTATCGACTTCCTATTTTCAACACATCATAGTGAAATGGTGTAGTATGAAATTTTGAAAATAGGAAGTTGATAGCGTTATCTGTTGGGACGTTATAGCGATTCGAACGCGATGCATTTTATAACATTTTAACCGTGGGGCAATTTTCGCGGAAACGGTCCCAAATGACTTTTGCTCCAGGTTGTGAGTGGATCGTGATGTACATGTAGAGTGGAATTGTATTCTGTGTGTATGTATGTACAGTATGTGAAGCCTGGACTAAGGGCAAAGTGGGGCCCATACAGTTCTCATGGGCCTCCCCACCTCCTCCCCTTACCCTCTTCATGATCAGTCCATCTACCCACCAGCTCTCCCATGAGTAGTACATGTACATTACAGGTGTGGAAGCATTGTTAAGCAAGTATGCATGTGGAAGTGAAAACGGTTATGGGAGAACATGTAACACTAAAGCTGTATTGCATGAACAGTGTAAGTGGGCATAGTTAGACAAAGTGTCAACGGCATATAACATTTCAAGGTGGCCATTTACATTAACGAATAAACGATATACATGTATGCACTTGGATTAGGCAACACGAGACGTGTCAGGAGATCAGTTAATGCACAGATGTTATTGATCACCCCAACGCACCCCTGCCTGGACTTTCCAAGTACTCCCATGCACACACCTAGTTGTCTCTCCCACTCTTCAAATAGGACATCATGGGGGACTCTTGAGTTTGCAGTACCGTTATCATAGTGTAGGTAATACTTGAACTGTTGTAGTGCACTTCTAACCAGACTGGTCAATGATCGCCAAATGAATAGATTAGCATATGTACACCATGGCTACCATTACACAAGACAGTTGATTTCAGTCATGTGTGTAAAATTAATTTTTTAATTTGTTCTGGTGATGCTGCTTGCCCCTTGTTTGACAATCATCATACTTCAGGAGGTCACATAAAACTATGTACAGTGTGAAAGCTAAACCGCGTGTGGTGAATATTTGAGATACATTTGCATTGGCTAGGGTAATATCCCTTTCTTTCTTATTCTCTCCTCCCTCCCTCACTCTCTCCCTTCCCATCTCTCTATCGTTCTTTCATTCAATGTGTTCTAACCTGCACATTGCTATACACGTGCATGGAGGTGGTTGTGTGAACAGTGTATGTTTAATATGGTTTGTTCCTTCAATCCTTACTAGAACAATACAACAGCAGTGTTTATGGCAAGTAAGAATGGTCATCACGGTGTAGTACTGAGCTTAATGGGAGCAGGTGCTGACGTCAATATAGCAAGATCTGATGTAAGTGATGTGATGTTTTAACGATGACTTGCAATGTGCTAAATAGTCAGCGCTTAAATGATACAGAGCCAAATGAACCTATGAATGAAGCCATATATTTGTCGCACGGTCGTACCACTAAGCTGATGGGTGGTGTTTAATTGACCGCTACTGTATGTGCGTGGGGATGTGGGTGTAGGTGGGTGTGGGGTGGTATGGGTATGGGTGTGGGGAGGTGGGTGTAAGTGTGAAGAGGTGAGTGTGGATGTGTGGTGGTATGGGTATGGGTGTGGGGAGGTGGGTGTGGGTGTGGGCATGGAGAATCCAACTCTTGTACAAAACTTTACATACTTAGAGCCAGACTCTATCATTTCATCTTTGTTTGTCCAATCAGTTATTTTCTGTCATAGCTGTGTGGTCTGCTAAACAAATTGGAGGGTGTGGGGAGGTATGTGTGGGTGTGGTTGTGAGGAGTTGTGTGTGTGGTGAGGTGTGTGTGTGGGGAGGTGTGTGTGGGGAGGTGTGTGTGTGTGGGGGGAGGGGTCTCCCCCACTCTTCAAATAGGACATCATGGGTGACACTTGAGTTTGCAGTACCGTTATCATAGTGTAGGTAATACTTGAACTGTTGTAGTGCACTTCTAACCAGGCTGGTCAATGATCGCCAAATGAATAGATTAGCATATGTACACCATGGCTACCATTACACAAGACAGTTGATTTCAGTCATGTGTGTAAGATTCATTTTTTTATTTGTTCTGGTGATGCTGCTTGCCCCTTGTTTGACAATCATCATACACTTCAGGTCACATAAAACTATGTACACTTCTAGCAGCTCTGAGGTGTGAAAGCTAAACCGCGTGTGGTGAATATTTGAGATAAATTTGCATTGGCTGGGGTAATATCCCTTTCTTTCTTATTCTCTCCTCCCTCCCTTCACATCTCTCTACCCTTCTTTCATTCACTGTGTTCTAACCTGCACATTGCTATACACGTGCATGGAGGTGGTTGTATGAACAGTGTATGTTTAATATGTTTTGTTCCTTCAATCCTTACTAGGACAATGCAACAGCAGTGTATATGGCAAGTTTGCAGGGTCATCCCGGAGTAGTACTGAGCTTATTGGGAGCAGGTGCTGACGTCAATATAGCAAGATCTGATGTATGTGATGTGATGTATTAACGATGACTTGCAATGTGCTAAATAAACAGCGCTTAAATGATACAGAGCGAAATGAACCTACGAACGAAGCCATATATTCGTCGCACGGTCGTACCACTAAGCCGATGGGTGGTGTTTAATTTGACCGCTACTGTATGTGCGTGGGGATGTGGGTGTAGGTGGGTGTGGGGAGGTGGATGTGGGTGTGGGCATGGAGAATCCAACTCCTGTACAAAACTTTACATACTTAGAGCCAGACTCTATCATTTCATCTTTGTTTGTCCAATCAGTTATTTTTGGTCATAGTCTGTGTGGTCTGCTAAACAAATTGGAGGGTGTGGGGAAGTGTGTGTGGGTGTGGTTGTGAGGAGTTGTGGGTGTGGTGAGGTGTGTGTGATGTGACTGTGGGGAGGTGGGTGTGGAGAGGTGTGTGGGGAGGTGGGTGTGGAGAGGTGTGTGGGGAGGTGGGTGTGAGTGGGAAGGTGGGTTTGGGTGTCAGAGGTGGTGTGAGTGTGGGTGTGGGGAGGTGGTGGGTGTGGGGAGTTAGGTGTGGGGAGTTAGGTGTACAGGTGTGATGTGGGGTGGTGTGGGTGTGATGTGGGTGGTATGGGTGTGGGTGTGGGGAGGTGGGTGTGGGTGTGGGCATGGAGAATCCAACTCTTGTACAAACATTACATACTTAGAGCCAGACTCTATCATTTCATCTTTGTCCAATCAGTTATTTTTGGTCATAGTCTGTGTGGTCTGCTAAACAAATTGGAGGGTGTGGGGAAGTGTGTGTGGGTGTGGTTGTGAGGAGTTGTGGGTGTGGTGAGGTGCTTTTGAGGAGGTGGGTGTGGGTAGGTGGGTGTGGTGGGTGTGGGTAGGTGGGTATGGGTGTGCTGAGGTGGGTGTGGACAGGTAGGTGTGGTGGTTGTGAGGAGTTGTGGGTGTGGGGAGGTGCATTTGAGTAGGTGGGTGTGGGGAGGAGGTGGGTGGTGTTTAATGTGACCACTACTGTATGTGCGTGGGGTGTGGGTGTGGGATGGTATGGGTATGGGTGTGGGGAGGTGGGTGTGGGCATGGAGAATCCAACTCCTGTACAAAACTTTACTTACTTCGAGCCAGACTCTATCATTTCATCTTTGTTTTCTGTCATAGTCTGTGTGGTCTGCTAAACAAATTGAAGGGTGTGGGGAATTTTCTGGGTGTGGTTGTGAGGAGTTGTGGGTGTGGGGAGGTGCGTGTGAGGAGGTGGGTGTTGGTGTGGGGAGGTGGGTTTGTTGGTGTGGGGTGTGGGGAGGTGGGTGTGCTGAGGTGGGTGTGCTGAGGTGAGTGTGGGGAGGTGGGTGTGGGTGTGGACAGGTGGTTTGGGGAGGTGGGTGTGGGTGTGGACAGGTGGGCGTGGTTATAGGTAGGTAGGTGTGGGTTTGTGGAGGTGGATGTGGGTGTGGTCATGGAGAATCCAACTCATGTGCTCAACATTACATACTTAGAGCCAGACTCTATCATTTCATCTTTGTTTGTCCAATCAGTTATTTTCTGTCATAGCTGTGTGGTCTGCTAAACAAATTGGAGGGTGTGAGGAAGTGTGTGTGGGTGTGGTTGTGAGGAGGTGTAGGTCTGGTGAGGTGTGTGTGAGGTGAATGTGGGGAGGTGGGTGTCGGGCGGTGGGTGTTGGGAGGTGGGGTGTGGGGAGGTGAGTGTGTGTGGGTGTGGCGAGGTGGGTGTGAGTGGGAAGGTGGGTTTGGGTGTGGGGAGTTAGGTGTGGGTGTGATGTGGGAGGGTGTGGGAGATGGGTTCAGGTTATGGAGCATGTGAAGATAGAGGGTGTGGAAATGTAGGGAGTGTACAAGAGGTTAGTACACATACACATCGATCATCCAAGTACTGTACACAGTATAGAGGTCGCCTACAGTAGGTTTTCTCCAGTCTTTGTCCTGGTCTCATGGCAGGACTTTTCAACACTACAAATAAACATCAATATCTATTATGTAATCACAAATGTCATGCACTACAGAATGCATCACAATCTTAGAATTGATTATTCCACTAATGTCTCATTCACACATGGGATGTCCACACAAAATCTACATGTGTACACTGTACGCTAGTAGCTTCTGATAAATTCATACTTGTACCTCTGTTCGTGTACATGTACATGTGACCCAAGCCACACAGCATGCAGGGAGTGGTGTGTGAATTGACACATCACTACATGTGAATGACATCATAGCCTGTAATCACTCTGTGTACATGCATTCCAAACCACACAGCATGTCTCAACAGAGTCTCATCATGATTGTGTTGTACAGATCTCACACATAATGGAGGCACCTTCTCCATTGTTTCATCACATGCCACAATGACAGCATTGTTTTAAGTCTATCACTTGTCTCGCTGTCCTTTGTTTTACAGATGCATCCCTTAGGACAACTGTTAGGGTGTGTAACCTCCCCTGCATAATGAAAATCGATTTTTCCGAATACTTTTGAAACACTAATCGATTTTTCAGGTTTTTGTGCATCTGAAAATCGATTTATGCATTTCTATAGGGCCACTGATTGCGTGTGTGCATGTGTTGATAGGTTATAAATCAAGCATTCATGTGTTTTTGCAAATCGCAAAATGCAGGAGCACCAGAATGAATGAAGTAGAATACCCTCTGGGGGTAATGATGGGATTTGTATTGCAGAATGGTGGGACTCCTCTGGTCTCTGCAAGTCAGAATGGACATCTTGAAATAGTGAAGTCACTCATTGAAGCAGGAGCTAATGTCAATCATACTACAAAGGTAGTGTAAATAAAACACCATTATTTAGGGTCCTAAATTTTCGCACGTGGGTTTCAGTTCAATTCAATAAATGACTTCTGCTCCAGGTGTGTGATGTACATGTAGATTGGAATTGTATTGTGTTTATGTACAGTGTATGTACAGTATGTGAGGCCTGGACTAAGGGCAAAGTGGGGCCCATACAGTTCTCATGGGCCTCCCCACCTCCTCCCCTTACCCTCTTCATGATCAGTCCATCTACCCACCAGCTCTCCCATGAGTAGTACATGTACATTACAGGTGTGGAAGCATTGTTAACTCTTTGAACGCCTAGTGCGTATATGCATGCATGCACACACAACCATTACACCATTCATGCAAACTGTAGACAAAGAACTTGGAAGTCCTCCATGCCCGCTTGGTCCTGTGTTTCAGTTTGAGGGGAGCATCATTCCCGAGTGAACCGCATGACATTTGCGATGACCGGGTATGGTTATGGGTGTGGGGAGGTGGGTGTAGGTGTGGGGAGGTGGGTGTGGGTGTGGGCATGGAGGATCCAACTCCTGTACAAACCTTTACATACTTAGAGCCAGACTCTATCATTTCATCTTTGTTTGTCCAATCAGTGATTTTCTGTCATAGTCTGCAGGTGTGGTCTGCTAAACAAATTGGAGGGTGTGGGAAAGTGGGTGTGGGTGTGGTTGTGAGGAGTTGTGGATGTGGGGAGGTGCGTGTGGGTGTGGGGAGGTGGGTGTGGTCAGGTGGGTGTGGGTATGGGGAGGTGGGTGTGGGGAGGGTAGTGTGGGTGTGGGAGTTAAGTGTGGGTGTGATGCTGGAGGGTGTGGGAGATGGGTTCAGGTTATGGAGCATGTGAAGATAGAGGGTGTGGAAATGTAGGGAGTGTACAAGAGGTTAGTTCACATACCTTGATATGTTACATTGATCATCCAAGTACTGTACACAGTATAGACGTCCGCTACAGTAGGTTTTCTCCACTCTTTGTCCTGGTTCCGTGGCAGGACTTTTCAACACTACAAATATCTATTATGCAATCACAAATGTTATGCACTACAGATTGCATCACAAATCTTAGAATTGATTATTCCAGTAATGTCTCATTCACATCATGGGATGTCCACAGACAGATGTTAGGTGCATCTCTCTCTGCATCATTGGGTGACATAATGTTAATAACCATTCAAAAAGTTGTAGAAACACCTGGTTCGATGTTAGGTGCAGTCCAGGTAACAACTAGGTGACATACACCGCACGGATAAACCTTACTCTCAGGTCTAGCCGTCTTGGTCTCACCAATCAACTGTCGCTGCAATACATCTTACCGCTGCCACCAAATGACACGGACCTACATGTATGTCTAGCTTCGATGAGCTCGCAAGGCTTGTGCACATTTGTCCTACATTTTCACACATGGGTTTCAGTTCAGTTCAATAAATGACTTTTGCTCCAGTTGTGTGTGGATCGTTATGTACATGTAGAGGTGGATGTGGGGTGGTATGGGTGTGGGTGTGGGGAGGTGTGGGCATGGAGAATCCAACTCCTGTACAAAACTTTACATACTTAGAGCCAGACTCTATTTATTTCATCTTTTGTTTGTCCAATCAGATATTTTCTGTCATCACTGTGTGGTCTGCTAAACAAATTGGAGGGTTTGGGGGAGTGTGTGTGGGTGTGGTTTGTCTGAGGTAGGTGTAGGTGTGGTGAGGTGTGTGTGAGGTGAATGTTGGGAGGTGGAGTGGGTGTTGGGAGGTGGGTGGGTGTGGGGAGGTGGGTGTGGGTTGGTGAGGTGTGTGTGGTGAGGTGTGTGTGTGGGAGGTGTGTGAGGTGGGTGTGGGAGGTAGAGTTTGGGAGGTGGGTGGGTGTGGGGAGGTGGGTGTGGTGAGGTGGTGTGGGGAGGTGGGTGTAGGTGTGGGGGTGGTGTCGTGTGGGGGGTGGGTGTCGGTGGGGGGGGTGTCCGTGTGGGGAGTGTGTGTCGTTGTGGGGCGGTGGGTGTCGTTGTGGGGCGGTGGGTCGGTTGGGCGGGGGTGTCGGTGTGGGGCGGTGGGTGTCGTGTCGGTTTGGGGTGGTGTCTGTGGGGGTGGGTGTGTGGTGTGGTGCGGGGTGTGCGGTGGGTGTGGTGCGGTGTGTGTGGGTGAGTGTGGGTGTGTGTGGGTGTCGGGGGTGTTTGGGGGTGTGTGCGTGGGTGTGGTTTGGAGTTGTGGGTGTGGTGAGGTGTGTGGGTGGGGGTGTGTGTGAGGTGAATGTGGGGGGTGGGTGTGGGTGTGGGGGTGTAGGTGTGGTGAGTGTGTGTGTGAGATGAATGTGGGATGGTGGGTGTCAGGCGGTCGGTGTTGGGAGGTGGGTGTGAGTGTGGGAAGGTGGGTTTGGGTGGGAGAGGTGGTTGAGTGTGAGTGTGGGGAGGTGGTGGGTGTATGGAGTTAGGTGTGGGTGTGATGTGGGAGGATGTGGGAGATGGTTTCAGGTTATGGAGCATGTGAAGGTAGGGTGTAGGGAGTGTACAACAGAATGGATCACAAATCTTAGATTTGAAAATTCCAGTAATGTCTCATTCACAACATGAGATGTCCGCACAAAATCTACATGTGTACACTGTACGCTAGTAGCTTCTGATAATTACATACTTGTACCTCTGTTGTGTACATGTACATGTGACACAGCATGCAGGGAGTGGTGTGTAAATTTACACATCACTACATGTGTATGACATCATAGCCTGTAATCACTCTGTGTACAGGCCACACAGCTTGTCTCAACAGAGTATCATCGTGATTGTGTTGTAGTGATCTCACATAATGGAGGCACCTTCTCCATTGTTTCATCACATGCCACAATGACAGCATTGTTTTAAGTCTATCACTGGTCTCGCTGTCCTTTGTTTTACAGGTGCATTCCCACAGGACAACTGTTAGGGTGTGTAACCACCCCTGCATAATGAAAATTGATTTTTCCGAATACTTTTGAAACAGTAATCGATGTTTCAGGTTTTTGTGCATCTGAAAATCGATTTATGCATTCCTATAGGGCAACTGATTGTGTGTGTGCATGTGTTGAAGAGTGAATTAAGCATTCATGTGTTTTTGCAAATAGCATCCTGTCGTATACATGCAGGAGCACCAGAATGAATGAAGTAGAATACCCTCTGGGGGTAATGATGGGATTTGTATTGCAGAATGGTTGGATACCTCTGGTCTCTGCAAGTCAGAATGGACATCTTGAAATAGTGAAGTCACTCATTGAAGCAGGAGCTAATGTCAATCATACTGCAAAGGTAGTGTAATTAAAACACCATTATTTAGGGTTGTAAATGTTCACACGTGGGTTTCAGTTCAGTTCAATAATTGACTTTTGCTCCAGGTGTGTGTGGATCGTGATGTACATGTTGAGTGGAATTGTATTCTGTGTTGATGTATGTACAGTATGTGAGGCCTGGACTAAAAGTGGGGCCCATACAGTTCTCTTGGGCCTCCTCCCCTTACCCTCTTCACGGTCAGTCCATCTACCCACCAGTAATACATGTCCATGTTCTGATAAATACATACTTGTATCTCTCTCTGTTCATGTACATGTACATGTGACCCAAGCCACACAGCATGCAGGGAGTGGTGTGTAAATTTACACACCACTACATGTGTATGACATCATAGCCTGTAATCACTCTGTCATTCAAACCACACAGCATGTCGCAACAGAGTCTCATCGTGATTGTGTTGTAGTGATCTCACACATAATGGAGGCACCGTCTCCAATGTTTCATCACATGCTACAATGACAGCATTGTTTTAAGTCTATCACTGGTCTCGCTGTCCTTTGTTTTACCGGTGCATTCCCATAGGGCAACTGTTAGGGTGTGTAACCTCCCCTGCATAATGAAAATCAAATTTTTCCGAATAGTTTTGAAACAGTAATCGATGTTTCAGGTTTTTGTGCATCTTAAATTCGATTTATGCATTCCTATAGGGCCACTGATTGTGTGTGTGCATGTGTTGAAGAGTGAATAAAGCATTCATGTGTTCTTTGCAAATAGCATCCTGTCATATACATGCAGGAGCACCAAAATGAATGAAGTAGAATACCCTCTGTCTGGGGTAATGATGGGATTTGTATTGCAGGATGGTTGGACTCCTCTGGTCATTGCAAGTCACGATGGACATCTTGAAATAGTGAAGTCACTCATTGAAGCAGGAGCTAATGTCAATCATACTATAAAGGTAGTGAAAATAAAACACCATTATTTAGTTCACACGGGAAATTTCAGTTCAGTTCAATAAATGACTTTTGCTTCAGGTGTGTGGATTGTGATGTACATGTGTTTATGTATGTACATGTACAGTATGTGAGGCCTGGACTAAGGGCAAAGTGGGGCCTATACAGTTCTCATGGGCCTCCCCACCTCCTCCCCTTACCCTCTTCATGATCAGTCCATCTACCCACCAGCTCTCCCATGAGTAGTACATGTACATTACAGGTGTGGAAGCATTGTTAGCATGTGGAAGTAAAAACTGTTATGGAGGAACATGTAACACTAAAGCTGTATTGCATGAACAGTTTAAGTGGGCATAGTTAGACAAACTGTCAACGGCATATAACATTTCAAGGTGGCCATTTACATTAACGAATAAACGATACACATGTATGCACTTGGATTAGGCAACACGAGACTTGTCAGCAGATTAGTTAATGCACCGATGTTATTGATCACCCCAACGCACCCCTGCCTGGACTTTCCAAGTACTCCCATGCACACACCTAGTTGTCTCTCCCACTCTTCAAATAGGACATCATGGGGGACTCTTGAGTTTGCAGTACCGTTATCATAGTGTAGGTAATACTTGAACTGTTGTAGTGCACTTCTAACCAGGCTGGTCAATGATCGCCAAATGAATAGATTAGCATATGTACACCATGGCTACCATTACACAAGACAGTTGATTTCAGTCGTGTGTGTAAAACTAATTTTTTACTTTTGTTCTGGTGATGCTGCTTGCCCCTTGTTTGACAATCATCATACTTCAGGAGGTCACATAAAACTATGTACACTTCTAGCAGCTCTGAGAGTGTGAAGCAAACTAAACCGCGTGTGGTGAATTTTTGAGATACATTTGCATTGGCTGGGGGAATATCCCTTTCTTTCTTTTTCTCTCCTCCCTCCCTCACCCTCTCTCTCCCCATCTCTCTACCCTTCTATCATTCACTGTGTTCTAACCTGCACATTGCTATACACTGCTCGGAGGTGGTTGTATGAACAGTGTATGTTTACTATGTTTTGTTCCTTCAATCCTTACTAGAACAATGTAACAGCAGTGTATGTGGCAAGTGAGAATGGTCATCACGGTGTAGTACTGAGCTTATTGGGAGCA
>JABACO010000753.1:0-21938 GCA_013339895.1 Ephydatia muelleri | reverse complement strand
TTCAAGAAGCGTGCTCATCAAAATGAATTCGTTTAGTAGATACCTCACAATCTCCTCTGATCTGTCCATCTGTCACCAAGTAAGAAACCACCATACACTGCAAGTACTAGCACTATGGTTGGTTATACACACTAAAAAACCATGTATAACTTTGGTATAAGCGCACATAATTTGATTATGTGCGCTTATACCAAAGTTATATATGGTGTATAAGCATAGTCTACTTGCAGTGATAGTGCCAGGGTGTAGGTGTCAGTGAGATGTGTGTAGTGTGAATTCAAACTCAATTTTGTTTCCCTGTTAGGGTGGCTTTAGTGAGTATGCTGATCGGCTAGTAACACGCTTAAAGAAAGATGTCTACCCCCAAGAGAGCCTGTTGGAACGGCAGGTGACTGGCATGGGGACATCATCTGTTTTTCCACTGACTGCAGCAGGGATCATTGGAGCTGCTGTCTTGGCAGCCTATGCCTATGTGATGAAGAATGCATTCTCTTGACGTTTGCTGCTTTTTCTTTTTTTTTGATGACCGCATTGCCCCAATGTTATTTGGGTTATCATGGGGCACAATCATTATATTTATTCAGCCTGATTATATTATTTTCATAAAAGATTGCGAGGGGAGTGGAGGGAGGTATTTAGGACTTTATTAGAGAGAGAGAGGTTCTTTTCATGGAAATAAATAAACGATATGATGAATAAATAAGTAATCACATTCATGAATAGATACTGATCTGTGGAGATAACAAGATTTGTGAAAGTACTGAGTTGGTTTCTTTACACATTATAATCACTTACAATACTACGGAATATTTCAATGAGCATCTATATTGAATAAAATACGTAAGTAGATATCGTGAGTATAAGACTAACTTGAAGTTTTTTCAGTTTGTTTGATCATATACTATAGGTATATATGGAGTGTACTCACGATATAGCCATAATTGTCATCTTCATCCGCAAAATGTACCCTTTTGACGTGAACACAACTCATCAAACAAACTGTTTATGGCACCTAATGCTTACTTTTTTAGGAGGAGAAGGTGTCTAATAATAACATCATAAGGGTCAGAACACAACAATATTTGACTCAGTACAAAAATCATACCAAAACTCTGAATGCACCATATAGTTGTCAACCCCAGATTAAAAAATTGATGCAGGTACTGTCGGTTTGGAGCAATGGGAGGGGGGCGGGGCGGTCCCCCCCCCCCCCCCCCCCCCCCATGGCCTGGCAGCAATTGCCGCTTTTGCCTCTGACGTCACACATGAATTAAGTAGGTCAACTTTGTAACGTAAAGGTGGCCATACACTAGGCAACATTTCGGCGCGCAGCGTGTTGCGTGCAACATGTTGCACGCAACAATACCATGCAGAACTAGGCAACATTTTCCGAAGGTTGCCATTGGCAATTTAGTGGTATTCATTATGGCGTAAGCTGATGTCGTTCGTGCTGCTGTATTTGTAATAGCATAGAAGAAACAAAGGGAAAGGTCGACGTGGGTAAAGAAGTGGCTGCTTAGTCGTGGAGCGCATGGAGCATGTGAACATCTTTTACAAGAGCTGAACTAATCACAATGGTCTAGTTACTAAATTAAAAATTACTTTCATCTTATGACTCACTTGGCATTCAGTTATACTGGCTTCCTCTCCAGGGGGTGGAGCCAGTTCTCTTACTTGGCTTAGAAGCTGGGGGAGTGAATAAGGAAAGTCAGGAGGGCAAGATCCAAAAATAGTGTCGTCTGCCTTGGGGTGGGAGGTCAGTCGGCCCAGCTTCTCTACCATGGCATCAAACAGGCTCTGGTAACTTTTCAATAGCTCACCTTCCCTAAGCGCACAACACATCATTCAACCCATGAAAGTGAAAGTAATTTTTAATTTCAGTGCACAACCTCTTCAATCTGAGCTCCAGCTGGTGTAGATGGCTCTGACTGATAGCATATGGCCAGCTGATGGGCCTCCACACTCTCGTTCTAACAGTAAATATAATTAACTACCAGCAGGTTCACACACACACACACACACACACACACACACACACACACACACACACACACACACACACGCTTTGTTCGTACCCTTGACTCTGCATGTGGTTTTGTCTGTGTAAGTTAGTTGAAAATGTAATAGTCCCATAGAAATGGCATAATGTGATGCTGGATGATATATCAACCAACTTTCGTGTCTGTGTTATCATATTCATAGACACAGGGAAAAAAATGATTTTACGATGGTAGAAATGTAATGTATTTTTGTTGCAATGCAGTGTATATCGTGTGGTAAAACATTGTATATGCGTTATTTGAAATACAACAAAATTGTGCTTTTACTACGGTTGTATTTTTCACAATGGTTGTAAATTTTACTATGAATTACAACGTATTTACAGTAAAAATACATCAAATTTCAACGTTACACGCGGCATGAATGGCAATAGAATACAATCATTGCATTCACGTTTTACAACGTTTGTACAACGTTTAACAACGTTGTACTACGCCTCGTGCCAGGCCTTTCCTGTCGTCTCGTACCCAGACCCGCAGTGCCAGGCCTTTCCTGTCGTCTCGTACCCAGACCCGCATGCAAATATTGTGCACAAAAAAATTTGTTTCCCAAAACGTTCAATAACGAACCATATAGCAGCAATACACGCACTACAGTATAGTGTCTTCTATTGATAGCCCAGCAGCTCTGTTAAGGGTAACCCTTTTTTCTTCCACTAGCCGGTTTCCAACATGTGCCATCATTTCTCTCAACGTACAGTTCTTCTTTGGCCTTGGAAGCCAGCATCATCAATTGCTGATACCACTGAATTAAGGCTTGGTTTTGTAGCATGACTCCTACTCCACCACTTTTTGGTAACCAGAACAGCATCAGCTTCATCCACGACATTTGCGATCTATAAGAATTGAAAGTAAAACTGGATATTTTGTAACCTGAACATACCATTTGTTGGCTATGTAGAAATTCTTTGTTGAGCCTGATCGACCTAGCTCTCTGTAGCTCATAGTCAGACCTTTCATCACCACAATCTGCACCACTCAATTCCAAACCCTAATGAGTAATTGAGGTGATTGAACTGCATCATATGAATTTGCTCACAAGACACTGTTTAGCTGTTGACTAAATGTTGTGTATTAATTGGAATGATAATTTCTTACATGCATGCAAAGTGCATACCTCCGATCCTGACAGAGCAGTGCGTCTAGTTGTACCTGCTCTCAATGGTAGCTCCATCTGCGATCTGGATGGTGTAGATAACTGCTTTGTTGTTGCTGGCTGACTTGAATGTGATGTACTGCAAGGCAAATCAGTCACAGAGGTAGAGGTATACTGCACGCGTGCATGTGTTTTTGCAACACAGAGATTTTCTAGCACACGCACAAAAGTTGTGAACCTGCAATTAAAAAATAAATAAACCTTTTGGCAGCTTCTGGAGTGACGTGACTGCTTGGTGGGGATGGAACCTATGATAAAGAAAGCAACAGCAATGAAACGCAAGCAGCACCATATAGCTATTTGCAAACCGTTTCGAAATCCTCAATAGTTGGTAACTCGTGACTGCCCTGTGGCACAGTAAAAAAAAAAAAGTTGTGTGTGTGTGTGTGTGTGTGTGCGTGTGTGGCATGGTTCATTCATTAGTTATGATATCCGTTACATTGATTACATCAGTACCGATTTTAGAGGACGCTTCAAGTTGTTGACTTCATTTGCGGCTCTGCAGAAACTTGCTGGTTTGCCTTCACTAGCACTATATACACTCTTCCTTCCGACTGCCAACCGTCGTATGGCCTCATCAATTGGCCGTTCTCCACGCGCACACCACGATACCGCGAATTGTACCGCAAACCAGAGGTGGGCACTCCGATTAACGAGTCGAGAGAGGAGTAAAGCGCCCTTCAGAGTCATCTTCTAACTCTAGTTGTTCTACACCCTCAACTGTAACAACTATATAGTCTGCTCCGGCCATCTCCATCTGCTACATACAATGAATGACCTTACCAGCGGTTGACGGCTAAATTATTCATTCAAAACCGCGCACATTCATCACGTGCGAAGATAAGCACTTACACAAACAAATTTGCCTGTCCGACTATATCACGTTATGCACCATATAGATAAATGTGCGCAGCATTAATTCAATCCAAACGAACGAAGCAGGTTCCATTTCCTTGCCCCCTTTGTAACGGCGAACAGCGTGACAAAAGAACAGCTGTAAGTCATACAAGTGCAGTCCATCAGTTCTAGAGGAAAGTGATAGGCGTCTTGCGGAGGTTGAAGGTTCTGTTGAGGGAGGTATGACAACAGTCAATGACAGCCATCCTGTGGAGGAAGAAGGTATGATAAATAGAAGGCCGACATACGGTTGGCTTGATATTCTAATTAATCACCACATACACATACAGAACGCTACACAGGCACAAGAGGAAAGACACCCAAAGTGTCACAACAAGATCACACTCCCTGCCCATCACAGAGACAGCTCTGTCAGAAGGGCAACACTAGCCGACATACGGTTGGCTTGATATTCTAATTAATCACCACATACACATACAGAATGCTACACAGGCACAAGAGGAAAGACACCCAAAGTGTCACAACAAGATCACACTCCCTGCCCATCACAGAGACAGCTCTGTCAGAAGGGCAACACTAGCCGACATACGGTTGGCTTGATATTCTAATTAATCACCACATACACATACAGAACGCTACACAGGCACAAGAGGAAAGACACCCAAAGTGTCACAACATGATCACACTCCCTGCCCATCACAGAGACAGCTCTGTCAGAAGGGCAACACTAGCCGACATACGGTTGGCTTGATATTCTAATTAATCACCACATACACATACAGAACGCTACACAGGCACAAGTCGAAAGACACCCAAAGTGTCACAACAAGATCACACTCCCTGCCCATCACAGAGACAGCTCTGTCAGAAGGGCAACACTAGCCGACATACGGTTGGCTTGATATTCTAATTAATCACCACATACACATACAGAATGCTACACAGGCACAAGAGAAAAGACACCCAAAGTGTCACAACAAGATCACACTCCCTGCCCATCACAGAGACAGCTCTGTCAGAAGGGCAACACTAGCCGACATACGGTTGGCTTGATATTCTAATTAATCACCACATACACATACAGAACGCTACACAGGCACAAGAGGAAAGACACCCAAAGTGTCACAACAAGATCACACTCCCTGCCCATCACAGAGACAGCTCTGTCAGAAGGGCAACACTAGCCGACATACGGTTGGCTTGATATTCTAATTAATCACCACAAACACATACAGAACGCTACACAGGCACAAGTCGAAAGACACCCAAAGTGTCACAACAAGATCACACTCCCTGCCCATCACAGAGACAGCTCCGTCAGAAGGGCAACACTAGCCGACATACGGTTGGCTTGATATTCTAATTAATCACCACATACACATACAGAACGCGACACAGGCACAAGAGGAAAGACACCCAAAGTGTCACAACAAGATCACACTCCCTGCCCATCACAGAGACAGCTCCGTCAGAAGGGCAACACTAGCCGACATACGGTTGGCTTGATATTCTAATTAATCACCACATACACATACAGAACGCTACACAGGCACAAGAGGAAAGACACCCAAAGTGTCACAACAAGATCACACTCCCTGCCCATCACAGAGACAGCTCTGTCAGAAGGGCAACACTAGCCGACATACGGTTGGCTTGATATTCTAATTAATCACCACATACACATACAGAATGCTACACAGGCACAAGAGGAAAGACACCCAAAGTGTCACAACAAGATCACACTCCCTGCCCATCACAGAGACAGCTCTGTCAGAAGGGCAACACTAGCTGACATACAATACACACCTATACCAGGGAATGTTCTGATTACAATACTGTACATGTAAACACATAGAAGAGTGAACAGTTGACTCACCCTATGTCGGACCACCGTCACATACACAGGTGCATTGATTCACATTAGTAGAAGGCCAGCACTGTTGCGCACTTACTGAGGGCATGAAGGGAAGCAAGACAAGAATGTATTCGAATGCACACTTGTAGGCCAACACATGCCGTCACGCACCTATATATGTAAATACCGAAAGCGGTGCGCACTAAACAAGATGAAAGTGGTCTAGAATAGAAACGCACATGCACACACAATCGCACTTATCTAACGCCGCCCAGCATACTGAGTACACGCACGCACTTCTTCAAACACCGCTCCTCCCAAACCCCATTTACGATTGATGCGAGAATGAAAGATTAACGCACAAGCTGAGTAGCATGTTGTTCAAAAGACAAGAGATACTCAACTTTCCGTCCTCCCGAGGAGCTCACACAAAGACCAACCATCACGTGTTACGTCGCAAAAAGCAATTTCTTTAAGTAAGGAGTCACGTGATCAATAATTTGTAACCATTGTAAACCCTTGTATTTGGAATTACGCAATGTTTTCACTACGTTAGTTTGCCCAAATGCAATAGCTTACAACGTTTTGTCGTGGTACATCACTCGAATGTTGTAATTTTTACAACAACGTATAGCAGCAACGATGTATTTGAAAAAACCATGGTTGTTCTATGTTGTAGAGAATGGTAAAACATGGTAAAATAACCATTGTATTTTCAACTTTTTCCCTGTGAGACCGGCGTTCCTAGGCCTGCCCAGGCAAGCCTTTTCCTGCCCAGACATAGTCAGGGAATAATCCGTTGCGACGGGAATGATACTTACACGGAGATAGTCCTTCATCTTTGGTCCCCTGCCCTTCATCCCCCCGCCCTTTATACCTAGTCCCCTGTCCTACATCACGCGCAATACCCATGATCTGAGGCCATGACCTTCTCGTTCACTTCATAATATTTCAAAAAGAATTCATGTACATATTACGCTATTGGATATACCTCCTAACACATTGTATCTTTCAGCAGAGAGTTTCTGTCTGTACACAAACCATTGGTGCACCACTTCAAAGCCGAGCCTGTACACGTAAACACAAGACACAACTTTTAAATAATGTACCTCGTTTACATTTGAAGATTGAACCTGCTAGAAAATAAAAACAGTTATCACATCGCTTACGTACCAAGTTTCTCATAGCATAATTGTGACGAGATCTAGATCCTGTGTATTGGTGACACACACACACACACACACAGTTGGCCCCCTTAGCTCGGCCCCCACCTGGTGTCCCTGCTGGTAAAAATGACAATTACACATCCGACACAGGTATCCCCTTTGTCCAAAAACCTTCCCACATTCAGAACACTCAGATTTTGACAGGAATGAAGTAATGCAACGGGAATGATACTCTGCCACGGGAATAATCCATTGCGACGGGAATTACCAGTTGCGACAAGAAAAAAGTAATGCGACGGGAATGATCCTTTGCAACGGGAATAATAAAGTAATGGTCTATTGCGACGGGAATGAAGTAATGCGACGGGAATGATACGTTGCGATGGGAATGATCATTGCGACGGGAATAAAGTAATGCGACGGGAATTAAGTAATGCGACCGAAACGATCTATTGCGACGGGTTTAAAGTTCCTGTTCCTGATTCCTGGTTACTCTGTTCAGTCTTCATGTAGGGGACATCAGGGGCACTGACTATGTAGGGGACATCAGGGGCACTGACTATGTAGGAGGCACTGACTATGTTGGGGGTATTGACTATGTAGGGGACATCAGGGGCACTGACGCACTATGTTGGGGACATCAGGGGCACTGGCTATGGGTGCACTGACTTTGTAGAACTAATCACTGTTTGATGCTTTCTGCAGTTGCAATTAAGTGATCGCAAATATCATTCAAAACGTGATCTCACGTGACTCTTGTAAGCCAATAAAAACGTGATCTCTGATCTTTTGAACAGCAGGTGAGATAGATAAGGATTGCGGTAATGTTTGCACGTGTTTAGACAAGTATGGAGATATGCCCCCTAGCGTACGAGAAGCTACATACTGTACGCTATTGGCCAAAGAGGTTTACGAACGTACTGTAGAACGTACTGTACTGCACTAGCTCTGCTGACGCTGGCTAATCTCCTCCCATTAAACAATATCAGTACAGTGTGTATGTGTGTGGGTTTTGGAGCATTCAACATTCAGCGCAACGGTGAAGCTTTGTCTAGAACCACATACATGTAAAAATAGGTGATGATAGCGTGTGAGGATGTTTGGGGGTGGAAGCTGGTAGAGGAAATGTAGTGTGATAGTCTACAGCAAGCGTTCTCAATAGACCCTTAAAAAAACCCCTTTGTCTCCTGAATACTAATTCCTTAACTGAACTTCCTTTGTCAGTTTATGCCGGGTTGAAAGAGAATTAATCTCCTTCCTCTTTTCTCACTGTAGAGGTTGCTGGCTGTTCCTGTTTAGTGACTACTGGTATATTCTGTTATTATTGTTGCAGCTTGTGATACCATTCCTAATGGCAGACGCACAACAACAAAGGGAAAGGGTAAGTTGTAATGTAATTCTCCAAATTGAAACTGTACCTACATTATTTGTTAATAGTTCTAACAGGAAATATAATGGTTCACACACACACACACACACACACACTTTGTTTGTACCCTTGACTCTGCATGTGGTTTTGTCTGTGTAAGTTAGTAGAGCTAGTGTATTGCTATACCCCCATTTATCATTGATAGGTGTAAATAACGTTTTAGCCATGAGGCTAGGCGCTCGCTTAGGGCCTTTAATAAAATCACAATTAAACGCACACATTACACACACAAGCACGCATGCACACACATACACAACAGTCCCGCACCCCCCCCCCCCCCCCCCCCCCCCCCCCCCCCCCCTGCCAAAACGCTCCTGCTATCTACGCTACACTATAGGACTACCAATTTGTGGTGTGTACACTTAGCGATATTTTCAAAGGTACATCTAGGATCAGGTACATCATCTAGGATTACTTCAGGTACATCTACGCAACCCCTCGTGTGTGGGTGGGGGACTCTGTTCCATTTAGGGGATACATCTGGAACGCTGCGTTCTAAATCAGTTTTTCTTCATTCAGTTTCATTTTCCCCAATCTCCCAGTGCAAATAGATGCGATACTTACATTTATAAGAACATTGGAAGAATGGTCACCAACATATTTTCTCTTTGCAATGAGAATAATTTAATTTTCCTTATTCTTTGTTCCCCTCATCCCTCACATCTTGTCGCACACTTGCATGTCATAGTTTTCATTATGTAGCGATTATAATTATAATTTGGTTTTACTGCTATGTTGTTTTTTTGTGTGTAGATAACTCATCCAATTTACTTATCGAGCATGGAGAATGCTGCCTCAATAATTGGACTAAATTCACCTACGACATCACCACTTATTTCAGAATGTTACAACCAATGTAATAAGTCTATCTTTGACATCAGTGAAATGCAGTTATACAGTATGCAGGAAATAGTCAACAAATTGAGTGTTGAACACAACGAAAAGCATGGTGAAACAACCATGAACTTAATGAAAGAAATCCTTCATGGCATAACCGGGTTAGAAATGCACCAACCTAAGTCATTTTCAGTTAGGGATCTTCATCAATTCATGCCAATAGTTAATTTTGTTAAAGAAGACATGCAACCCGATTTATGCATTGTAAGCAACGGACATGCTGTATTGTTTGCTGAAGAGGATTCATATCAGTGCACTAAGATAGAGAGTTGCATTAGAAAAGCATGTTTTTATGCCAATTTTCACTGCCGATATCTCGCCACACACAATTTGGAATCTTCTGGCTATTGTATACATTTCCCTTCCGCTCATTCAAGAGCCAAGGACAAGAAAAGTGTTGCAGCAATCATTAGTTGCACTTGGTCATATGACAAATTCCGTTTTGTGTACTCAGCACAACCTTTGGATTTGAACAATTTAAAGCAATCTATTGTTGATGTCGTAAACAATATTACTGCTCTCCAATTTCAAAATAGCAGGGATGTGGCAACATTATATTACTTGTTCAAGCTTGACTTGAACAAAGTAAATACAACCATGTTCCTTGTCAGTAAAGGGTGGAAATGCACTTCTCAATGCTCGAGCGGAAATTCTATTGTTTTGAAGGTGACGGATACGAAAGACCAGCAAGTACTTAAGTTTGTGAGTTTTTCGGTTGCTTGGAATTTGCAGCGAATAAAACAGCAGGATTCTTCTTCATCCTGTGCACATCTTCTTCATTTTGACAAATTTCTAAACGGTCCTAATTCCAAAGTATCAGTTTTCACGTATAAAGTCTGCAATCCACCACTTACTGAGGTAGAAGCCAAAAAGTGCCTATGCGAATTTTCTCAACTGCTGATTAGTGCTCTTGAAGTTGTGCATGCAGTAGGTATTGAACACTGCGACATACGGCTTGAAAACATATGCTTTGATCCAACGACCAATCGCATAGTTTTTATTGACCTCGATCGTGCTGTGAATCGAAACGAAGATGGATTTTGCATGGACACAATTTTGATGTACGCAAAGAACTCTTGCATGTTTTCCAATTTACTGGTGCCGTCAGTGGACTTTGTCCAGTTAGGTTACATGGTACTGTGGATTACTCACTTCAATGAAACGGTGTACGATTTCCAATTCTCTGGAAATTCCAACTATCATCGTATGCACTTTTTTGCTGGATTGGATAATGAACATGAGCTTGTTATAAGTCTGATCAGACATGGTAAAGTCCCCAATGTCCCCAATAATCTTCCAGGACGTTCTCTACTTTGTGAAGTGCTCGAACAAAGACATTAAGATCTTTCTGCTGTATGTTGTGTATACTGTGTGTATTAGAACATTAAACCCGTAAGATCTTTCCGCTGTATGTTGCATATATACTGTGTGTATTTGAACATCAAACCCGTTTGATCAATTCATCGTGGGGTTCACAAGATTAACAAAGGTTTGATTACATGGCTCCCCTTCCACCCCTCCTCCCCTTCAATCCCTCTCCTCCTGTTGTTCCTGTTTTGTGACGGACATGGGTTCCATTGCGACGGAAAGGGTGCATTGAAGAGTGCATTGCGACGGGAATAATCTCTTGCAACGGCAATGACCCTTTGCGATGGGAATGATCTATTGCGACGGGAATAATTCATTGCGACGGGCAGAGTGCATTGCAACGGGAATAATCGCTTGCGACGGGAATGACTCTGCGACGGGAATGATGAATGGGAATGATGGTACACAGGAGAAGAATTTTGAGTGTTCTGAATGTGGGAAGGTTTTTGGACAAAGGGGATACCTGTGTCGGATGTGTAATTGTCATTTTTACCAGCAGGGACACCAGGTGGGGGCCGAGCTAAGGGGGCCAAGCCAGCATGAGTACCTCTGATGGGGGTGGACGTCGTACCAAGTCCTACGGAGTGACACATGGACAGGCAGCAGAGTTGCCTGTCCTGGGGCCCTGGCATCGGGGGACAGTTCCATACCAAGCGAACCAACTTGTTCCCAAGGGGAATCACATATCATTTGACATGAGACCCGAAGGACGACTAGGTCACCTTCACTACTGTCCTCTGTCCAATTGGTGTGTGATTAAGGGAACTTTAAAAGAAAAATACAACAAATGGTAACATTCCCACATGTGGGACATCAAGGGTCCTCATGCTGGCTCGGCCCCCTTAGCTCGGCCCCCCATTGTGGGGGAATGATCTATTGCGACAGGAATAATCCATTGCGACGGGAAGGGTGCATTGGGACGGGAATAAAAGTAATGCGACGGGAATGATCATTTGCGACGGTAATGATCCATTGCGATAGGAATGATGTCTTGCAACGGGAATGAACCTTTGACTTCATTTGGACCTGGACAGTATTGGGGTGGACATAGAGGACCTGACAGTAGTGGGATGGACATAAAGGACCTGACAGTAGTTAGGTCGTAATAGAGAACGAGACAGTAATTGTGTTGTCATAGAGGACCTGACAGTAGAGGAGTGGACAGGTGGACAAAGAGGCTGACAGCAGATGGTTGTCTCTGTTTCTTCGAAATTTTCTTTTTTTTGACATCTTGACGTACAAAAATGGGAAAGTTGAGTGCTAGTTTTTACTCAGGATGGCCACTAAGAACCACTCTTAATTCATATTCCTGTCCCAATCATATATAAAAGTCCCACCGCCTCTTTTCATCCCAATGACATTGTCCTATCCTATCACTTTCATCCCTCCCCTCACTATATTATATATGAAGACACAGATGTAAACAGTTAGGTTTACCTCCACCATCTTTCTTCTTACTCCGCATGTTTCGGTTTCGCTGTCTTTTTCTGCTATCATAGACACTGACTATGTATGTTGCACTGACTATGCATAGGGGAGATCAGGGGGCACTGACTATGTAGGGGACATCAGGGGCACTGACTATCTCCGTGTAAGTATCATTCCCGTCCCAACGGCGATGGGAATGATCTATTGCGACGGGAATAATTCATTGCGACGGGCAGAGTGCATTGCAACGGGAATAATCGCTTGCGACGGGAATAACTCTTTGCGACGGGAATGATGAATGGGAATGATGGTACACAGGAGAAGAATTTTGAGTGTTCTGAATGTGGGAAGGTTTTTGGACAAAGGGGATACCTGTGTCGGATGTGTAATTGTCATTTTTACCAGCAGGGACACCAGGTGGGGGCCGAGCTAAGGGGGCCAAGCCAGCATGAAAACCTCTGATGGGGGTGGACGTCGACACATGGACAGGCAGCAGAGTTGCCTGTCCTGGGGCCCTGGCATCGGGGGACAGTTCCATACCATGATAAGCATATGAAAAGATTTGCACTATACTTAATTCTATTTAATTTCAATACTACCAAAATAAAAGTTGTGCTATCATTACCAAAAGTAATGTTAAACAGTTGCGACGGGAAGGGTGCATTGTAAAAGTAATGCGACGGGAATGATCTCTTGCGATGGGTATAATCCATTGCGACGGAAATGAAAGTAATGTTACGGGAATGATCTGTTGCGACGGGACAAATCAATTGCGACGGGATGTGTACATTGCAACGGGTATAAAAGTAATGCAACGGGAATGATCCTGTGCGACGGGAATGATCCATTGCGAGTCTGGATCCAGTACCTCATGTCTGATTATGGAGGGAGAAGGGAGGGAGGGACGGGAATGAGATGTATTGCGACGGGGATAATCCATTGCGACGGCATTTTGCGACGGGAATGATCTATTGCGACAGGAATAATCCATTGTGACGGGAAGGGTGCAAGGGAGGGAGAGAAGAGGGAGGGAGAGGAGGAGAGGGGAGAGGGAGAAGGCAGAGACGTCACGTTATAAGTTCATTTATTAGTGAGGTTTATCTGTTTTATCCGTGAGTACGAGTATCCGTGTACTTGGGTTTGTTATTTAAGCTATATCGTTACCGTAGACGAATGGAAGTGTTGAAAATAGGAAGTCAATAGCATTTACTGTTTGAAAGATATACAGTAGCGGTCAAAAAAAGTACACGTAACGTACATGTATAGTGTTTAATTCGTCGGGCGGGCGGTCCTACTAGCCCCAGTTGAAGGAGCAGGAGGTAAGACGGAAATAGGTAAATGTATAGTACACGTGCCTTCAATTCCTGCTTCAAAGTCGCAGGGAGGCAACAAAGATATACCCCCAAACAGTTGGCCTGCTGGTAGCCTCCCTCGACCTTGAAGCGGAACTTTCGCTCCCCCTTTCCAAAACAGCGGCTGTGGCTGTATGCTATCTCCCTCAGCATTGCATCTGGGGAGATGCCAAGTTGTTGTGAGGCCATTGTGGTGGCGTGGTACACATATGTGTGGCATGGTACACATATGTGTGGCTCGAGCACAATAGCCCACAGCTTACCACTGTGCCACTGATATTCTGTGCACCGGACCAGGTATTATTAATCCAGTGCTGCTGATGATGGTCGGTAATAACATAGCCACTCAACCCCCCCAAGACACTTTTTGTAGACACCCCCTAGGACAGTGACATAGCCACCCTACCCCCCCAAGACATTTTTTATAGACACCCCCTAGGACGGTGACATAGCCACTCAACCCCCCCCCCCCCCCCCCCAAGACACTTTTTGTAGACACCCCCTAGGACAGAGACATAGCCACTCAACCCCCAAGACACTTTTTGTAGACACCCCCTAGGACAGTGACATAGCCACTCAACCCCCCCCCCCCCCCCCCCAAGACACTTTTTGTAGACACCCCCTAGGACAGTGACATAGCCACTCAACCCCCCCCCCCCCCCCAAGACACTTTTTGTAGACACCCCCTAGGACAGTGACATAGCCACCCTACCCCCCCAAGACATTTTTTATAGACACCCCCTAGGACGGTGACATAGCCACTCAACCCCCCCCAAGACACTTTTTGTAGACACCCCCTAGGACAGTGACATAGCCACCCTACCCCCCCAAGACACTTTTTTTAGATACCCCCTAGGACAGTGTCATATAGCCACTCTACCCCCCCCCCCCAAGACATTTTTTATACACACACCCTAGGACAGTGACATAGCCACTCAACCCCCCCAAGACACTTTTTGTAGACACCCCCTAGGACAGAGACATAGCCACTCAACCCCCCAAGACACTTTTTGTAGACACCCCCTAGGACAGTGACATAGCCACCATACCCCCCCAAGACACTTTTTTTAGATACCCCCTAGGACAGTGTCATATAGCTACTCTACCCCCCCAAGACATTTTTTATACACACACCCTAGGATAGTGATATAGCCACAGGTGAGGCAGCAGGCAGTGGTAATGGTGTGGAAGCGGGTAAGAATTTCCTTTTTTTTTTAAAGTTTCCCACCTAATTTTATTTTCCCACCAGTTGCTCAGGGTGTTGGCAGCGGTGTTCCAGCAGGCACAGGCATTGGTGGGGAAGAGGGTAAGAATTTCTTTTTTTCTATGTTTCTTTCAAAGTTTATTCACACTAACAGTTCCTGTAGCCATTACGGGCTATTTTGAGCGTTTGGTTATCCTGCTGCGTAACCATCCCACAGTCCTGGTTGGTTAAAGTGTGCATTTCATATTTCTTAATTCACAATTAAATTGATTTAGCCAACCACCATGCTGGGAACTGACCAACATTGACAAGAATGAGGCCATTGTGGTGCGAACCACAATGGCCTCACAACAACTTGGCATCTCCCCAGATGCAATGCTGAGGGAGATAGCATACAGCCACAGCCGCTGTTTTGGAAAGGGGGAGCGAAAGTTCCGCTTCAAGGTCGAGGGAGGCTACCAGCAGGCCAACTGTTTGGGGGTATATCTTTGTTGCCTCCCTGCGACTTTGAAGCAGGAATTGAAGACCTTGCTTGAAGGCACGTGTACTATACATTTACCTATTTCCAAGACATCCCAATATATGTTTTTTTTTCTCACAATCACTCTAAAACACAAACACACTCTTGCTATTGGTATGAAAGCTCCGGCCCAGCTTTCTGCCCTTGCCTTTTTTGATGATGTGGATGTGAGGAGGTGAGTGAGAAAAGGGGTTAGGGGAGGTGGGAGGGTCGTTGAGGGCTGGAATTGAATAGTACATTCTAATCTTAAAATGCCTACCTTTTCTGTTCACGGGTAGGGGAAATGGGTGATGGAAGGGAGGCCCAACCCAAGAATAGTGGTCAATGCGGCAATGCATTAATTATTGGTTGCCACAAACCCTACCCTCCCTCCTTCTCAGAGACGTTGAGGCTGGTGACATCGCCCGAAACCCCCTTCAGCCTGGTAAGTGCAGCAGCATTGAATATGGATTGATCAATTGATCTATCACTCTAAAACACAATCACTCTTTTATTTTAATAAAAAAATGAAATCCCTTACCATCCTTCAGCCCCTCCTGTTCAGAATGACGAATCACCACAGGCACATGGTCTAGAGGCAGCAGCTATGCATTCTCTGCCCTCCGTAGGACTTGCTACGTCCACCCCCATCAGGGGTCCTCATGGCTGGCTCGGCCCCCCACCTCCCCCCACCCCCCCTGTTTGTGGTGTCCTCGCTGGCCCCCGCCTAGCCCCAGTTGAAGGAGCAGGAGGTAAGACGGAAAAAAAACTAATAAATCAACCTGAAATGACTCTCTTTCTGCATTAGATGCCCCCCGCCCAGCCCCAGAAGGAACAGGAGGTAAGACTGAAATGACTCATTTAACCATCTCTGCAGTTCAAGTTTCACACATAATCAAAATTTCATTTTCAAACTCAAATACCACACAATATACACACATCGTACAGCTGCAGTACCTCGTGAGGTCCCCCTTGCTGTTCGTGGTGTCCCTCCTGGTAAGAATGACAAACAATTACACATCCGACACATCTGTCACTTCACCACTTCACTTTTTAGCTAATATCACACCAAGCAACATTATTCCGAGGGGGAGAAGGAAGCAGCAGCCTAACTCATATGTAGAGAAAAGTAGGTTAAAAATATGTTTGCACTGGTACAATGAAAATCACCATTACTTCCCTTTAGGGCCATACAACAATAAATCATTCCCGTCGTAACGGATTATTCCCGTCGCAATAGACCATTCATTTGACTAATGTAGGGGACATCAGGGGCACTGACTATGTAGGTACATCAGGGGCACTGACTATGTAGGGGAAATCAGGGGCACTAGGGGCCGAGCTAAGAAGGGGGCCGGGCCAGCATGAGGACCCCTGATGGGGGTGGACGAAGGAAGCAATGACTTGATAAACAAACAATTGTGTGGAATGCGAGAGATGAAGGGTGGAGGGAGGGGCAGTCTATATGGGCAGCCAGTTGAGTTAACTTTATTCCTGTCGCATTAACCATGAGGGTTGCTGCTCTGCGTCAAAAGCTCGTTCAGCACAATACATGCCTTCTCTGACGCATTTCGTCATTTAGCAAATCTACCTGCCTGAAAGTCTGCTAAATGTAGGTATGTAATATTTATAATTTAATGAATGCATAATATCCGTAATTCCTTGTTTCCTTACTTTTTACTCAATTGCTATCTATACACCACCCCTATCCTTGACACAGTACCCATCCCTACCCTTGGCACTGTACCCACCCCTATCCTTGGCACTGTACCCACGCCTACCGTACCCTTGGCTTGCACTGCACACATATTACCCTTATGAAGTTGCAGCAATGCACTAATTGCTTTGCAAATGAATAATGAGGTGCAAACCAATGAAAACATAGGAGTTAAACAATGTGTATTCAAATGTTAATCAGCTGCGAATTATCCATCCAATCAGAAGATGGAAGAAGAGGAGTACTTAGCAATCACTTAAAGTTCTGATAGGCGTCAAATGTGCTCAAAAATTCCAGCAGCGCAGAATGAAGGAATATGTATTGTGCCTGTGGGGAGGGGAGGGGTGGAGATGGAAGGGAGCAGTACACTTAACGTACCAATGAGTCCAACAGGCCAGCTCTCTGTATCCTCATGGACTTAATGGTCTGGAAGGCATCCACCACCTGCTCCACCTTAACCCTGTCCATCATGGAGTAGGCAGCACAGAAGGTCCCCGTGCGACCTATGCCATCGCTGGGGGGGCAGAACCAGGGAAGCCTTTATGAATGTCACACCTACATGTACTCTGCAGGAGGATGTGTGTGCATGCACTTGTGAGCAACGTAATGATCATTAAAACAACATAACCAAGAATTAAAAATATTAATCAACACAATATAATTCCTTGGTGAGATTATCAATGACCAAGTAGCAAATAAGAACCACATCATTTAGAAAGTTCCAAAGATAGATTGTAGGAATTAATTAGTTTGATACACAATAATGTATGACAACTTCAATCAATTGCTTTATAGGCGCAGATAAGATAAACCTTGATGAAAGCTGTCATAATAAAAAGACCACTACAATTAATTTAACTTTGAACTCACCGTTAAAATGGTGTTTCCTACTTTATTTAATAACAAATGAACTCTTGTGATTGATACTTAAGTAAAATCATAAAGAGAAATACTCCATGAATGAGGAATTGACTTAAAGTGGTGGTGTTATACATAAGCAGCTTAAACTATGGTCTCAAATGATAATAACTCAAATGATAATAACTCAGTAACTTGAAATCAGTGCTTGCATATTCAGATCATCCGTTACTTATTAATGGTTATAACAGCCAGTCAAATGGCAAGGCGGAATCGGAAGTAAATGGTATGTTGTTATTTGGAATTATTAATATTATTTTGGTTGATTTTTCGCACCACCCCTTATCTTGCAACAGGCCTTTCTACTGGGCACGCACGTGTAGCGAGTTCGGTCTGCAACTTGTGCTCCCACAGGCTCACTTGCACTGGTCCCAATAATTACACCCACGCATCACTCCTCATGTACCCACATCACTCACACCCAGGGAAGCACTGCCACATTTTTCACACCACCCCTTATCTTGCAACAGGCCTTTCTACTGGGCACGCACGTGTAGCGAGTTCGGTCTGCTTTCGGGGGCAACTTGTGCTCCAATCATTTGAAAAGTGATAATGAGGGGGGGGGAAACATGGCAAAGTGCCCAATGACATTGTCCTATCCTATCACTTTCATCCCTCCCCTCACTATATTATATATGAAGACACAGATGTAAACAGTTAGGTTTACCTCCACCATCTTTCTTCTTACTCCGCATGTTTCGGTTTCGCTGTCTTTTTCTGCTATCATAGACACTGACTATGTATGTTGCACTGACTATGCATAGGGGAGATCAGGGGGCACTGACTATGTAGGGGACATCAGGGGCACTGACTATCTCCGTGTAAGTATCATTCCCGTCGCAACGGATTATTCCCTGACTATGTCTGGGCAGGAAAAGGCTTGCCTGGGCAGGCCTAGGAACGCCGGTCTATGAATATGATAACACAGACACGAAAGTTGGTTGATATATCATCCAGCATCACATTATGCCATTTCTATGGGACTATTACATTTTCACATCTGATAAGGCCTTGTTTCCTTGCTTTTTACACAACCAATTGTTATCAAATCCTATACATCACCAACTTTCTTGTAGAGAATGTTTTTATTTACTTGTTTGACTAAGTCTCCCATGGATGTTTTTTAACATTGTATTCTTTGAGGAATGGCTTTGAGCTGCAAGTCTTGATGCTAGTTCTCCAAAAAACTGGCCTGCAGTTCTTCCCAAGCACCAAACGTTTCCACCACCAATGGTACACACTTCCATCCCAATTCGGAGCAGATCGTATCATTGCATGTGTGCTTTCTCTCTTCTGTTTGCCTTGCTGCTGCACCTGCCACCACACCCAATTTGCAATGCAACTTCGTTTTACCTTCTGTAGCACCATCCTTGTCAACTTCTACCAACACAAAAGAGTTAATATGAATGATTAATCGGCAAGGGCATTACAGGAATGGAGAGGTCATTACAGGAATGGAGAGGTCACACACCACCACTATGGACTTGTTGATGGGTACAAGGACCATACCTGCATGAGTTTTGAATTAATAAAAAATGGTTATGAGTCATTTCAGTCTTACCTCCTGTTCCTTCTGGGGCTGGGCGGGGGGCATCTAATGCAGAAAGAGAGTAATTTCAGGTTGATTTATTAGTTTTTTTTCCCCGTCTTACCTCCTGCTCCTTCAACTGGGGCTAGGCGGGGGCCAGCAAGGACACCACAAACAGTGGGGGGGGGGGGGGGGGGGGGGGGGGTGGGGCCGAGCTAAGGGGGCCGAGCCAGCATGAGGACCCCTGATGGGGGTGGACGTAGCAAGTCCTACGGAGGGCAGAGAATGCATAGCTGCTGCCTCTAGACCATGTGCCCCTTTCCAAAACAGCGGCTGTGGCTGTATGCTATCTCCCTCAGCATTGCATCTGGGGAGATGCCAAGTTGTTGTGAGGCCATTGTGGTTCGCACCACAATGGCCTCATTCTTGTCAATGTTGGTCAGTTCCCAGCATGGTGGTTGGCTAAATCAATTTAATTGTGAATTAAGAAATATGAAATGCACACTTTAACCAACCAGGACTGTGGGATGGTTACGCAGCAGGATAACCAAACGCTCAAAATAGCCCGTAATGGCTACAGGAACTGTTAGTGTGAATAAACTTTGAAAGAAACATAGAAAAAAAGAAATTCTTACCCTCTTCCCCACCAATGCCTGTGCCTGCTGGAACACCGCTGCCAACACCCTGAGCAACTGGTGGGAAAATAAAATTAGGTGGGAAACTTTAAAAAAAAAAGGAAATTCTTACCCGCTTCCACACCATTACCACTGCCTGCTGCCTCACCTGTGGCTATATCACTATCCTAGGGTGTGTGTATAAAAAATGTCTTGGGGGGGTAGAGTAGCTATATGACACTGTCCTAGGGGGTATCTAAAAAAAGTGTCTTGGGGGGGTATGGTGGCTATGTCACTGTCCTAGGGGGTGTCTACAAAAAGTGTCTTGGGGGGTTGAGTGGCTATGTCTCTGTCCTAGGGGGTGTCTACAAAAAGTGTCTTGGGGGGGTTGAGTGGCTATGTCACTGTCCTAGGGTGTGTGTATAAAAAATGTCTTGGGGGGGGGGGGTAGAGTGGCTATATGACACTGTCCTAGGGGGTATCTAAAAAAAGTGTCTTGGGGGGGTAGGGTGGCTATGTCACTGTCCTAGGGGGTGTCTACAAAAAGTGTCTTGGGGGGGGTTGAGTGGCTATGTCACCGTCCTAGGGGGTGTCTATAAAAAATGTCTTGGGGGGGTAGGGTGGCTATGTCACTGTCCTAGGGGGTGTCTACAAAAAGTGTCTTGGGGGGGGGGGGGGGTTGAGTGGCTATGTCACTGTCCTAGGGGGTGTCTACAAAAAGTGTCTTGGGGGGGGGGGGGGGGGGGGTTGAGTGGCTATGTCACTGTCCTAGGGGGTGTCTACAAAAAGTGTCTTGGGGGTTGAGTGGCTATGTCTCTGTCCTAGGGGGTGTCTACAAAAAGTGTCTTGGGGGGGGGGGGGGGGGGGGGGGTTGAGTGGCTATGTCACCGTCCTAGGGGGTGTCTATAAAAAATGTCTTGGGGGGGTAGGGTGGCTATGTCACTGTCCTAGGGGGTGTCTACAAAAAGTGTCTTGGGGGGGTTGAGTGGCTATGTTATTACCGACCATCATCAGCAGCACTGGATTAATAATACCTGGTCCGGTGCACAGAATATCAGTGGCACAGTGGTAAGCTGTGGGCTATTGTGCTCGAGCCACACATATGTGTACCATGCCACACATATGTGTACCACGCCACCACAATGGCCTCACAACAACTTGGCATCTCCCCAGATGCAATGCTGAGGGAGATAGCATACAGCCACAGCCGCTGTTTTGGAAAGGGGGAGCGAAAGTTCCGCTTCAAGGTCGAGGGAGGCTACCAGCAGGCCAACTGTTTGGGGGTATATCTTTGTTGCCTCCCTGCGACTTTGAAGCAGGAATTGAAGGCACGTGTACTATACATTTACCTATTTCCGTCTTACCTCCTGCTCCTTCAACTGGGGCTAGTAGGACCGCCCGCCCGACGAATTAAACACTATACATGTACGTTACGTGTACTTTTTTTGACCGCTACTGTATATCTTTCAAACAGTAAATGCTATTGACTTCCTATTTTCAACACTTCCATTCGTCTACGGTAACGATATAGCTTAAATAACAAACCCAAGTACACGGATACTCGTACTCACGGATAAAACAGATAAACCTCACTAATAAATGAACTTATAACGTGACGTCTCTGCCTTCTCCCTCTCCCCTCTCCTCCTCTCCCTCCCTCTTCTCTCCCTCCCTTGCACCCTTCCCGTCACAATGGATTATTCCTGTCGCAATAGATCATTCCCGTCGCAAAATGCCGTCGCAATGGATTATCCCCGTCGCAATACATCTCATTCCCGTCCCTCCCTCCCTTCTCCCTCCATAATCAGACATGAGGTACTGGATCCAGACTCGCAATGGATCATTCCCGTCGCACAGGATCATTCCCGTTGCATTACTTTTATACCCGT
>JABACO010000752.1:0-21964 GCA_013339895.1 Ephydatia muelleri | reverse complement strand
TTGTTCTGAATTTGAAATGTTCCCTTGTTTTCATCTCCAATTATAGAGAACCATCTAGAACTCTTGATACCATTCAACACCTCCCTTAATACTTCAGCGCCAATTGTATTAGTCAGTTCATTTAATACTTCTGGGGACTGATATGAACCTGTTTTATCCACTTTTGCAAAGCAATGCTATCCTCCGCACGAGCCTTCAACAGTTGTGAAAGATTTCCTTCAGAATCGTCACCGTGACCTCTAACAGCAAGACCTTGTGTAGAAGTAGATATCTCAATGATGACAATAGTGTCAGGAACATTTGGCGCCTTTCTATTTGTTCTTTTTGTGCGACGAGTTTCAATTGCTCATCTACAGATTTCTGCTTCATAATCGCGAATTGAACTTGATACAGGCTTCCTTATGTGCTTGGCAGCGCTCGTGATCAGCAAACTTTCAAGAGCCTTTTTCCAATTACTAAAACCTTCAATTGAAAACGCTCCATCTGCTTTAGAGCTAAATGTATTCAGACCACGAGAAGTTAAAAACCGGCAGTAGTAAAAACAAAAAGCTTTCAACCGTGAGGTGCATAAGACTAGCCATTTATACGATTCATACCAAGACGCTTGAAAACTTCTCTCTCGCTTGTTTCTTCCACTTCCATAAATGATAACTGTTTGTGCAAGTAACGCCTCTTCCCTTGTTTGATACAGGATAGTTTCTTCATTGCAGCATGGCCCCAAACATTTGGCGATCTCAGTGCCACTATCTTTTTGTTCACTGCTTTGATTATCACTGTTCAGTTCTAGTTGTGCAGGAGTAGCCGGGGCTACGAAATGTGCCTCAACCCCATTTTGATGGTCATGAACACCCGCAACAGCATCCTGCTTTCTTTTCTTAGTTACATCAGATCCATCAGTCCACTCGGCTGTTTCTATTTCAGCCTCTGAAGAAAGCATTACTATCTGGGTACTACCGGATGCATTGAACCTTGAGAGGAGGACGCTGCGCAACTAGTCTTGCTAGAGTCGGTAAAATACGATACAATTGATTTCATTGTGGCAACCAGCTGTAGCAACGATCAAACACAACAAACGACACACGAGCAGATTTGAATATTACTCCAACATGAATAAATAGGTTTGGAAATGATTACACTATGATTATGCAATCAATGATTTACATAATCATTGAACATTACGGTTCGATGGAAACAGTGCGGAGATTAAAATATAAAATGTATAGAATAAATTATTGGGGGGGCCGTAAAGCATATCGGCCCCCCCTTTTACATGATTGGGGGGGCCAAGGCCCCCTGGCCCCCCGGTTCCTACGCCCATGCGAAAGCAGTGACAGCATGCACTAGAATTACATGTGCATGCAACCACGCTGTTGTTACATGTTGAAATCAATGCATTGCTACACAAAGAGGACTTTTAGCTAATCGAATCCATTTTTGCTTAGCAACTATGCTAATCAAAGTATTTTGAGCACTGCAGACTGTCAATGGAAGGTATAGTCACAGATCTGTCAGATGCCTCATATTGTCTTTCCCAAGAGACAATGGAGACAGAGGAAGAGAATTTGTCACAGGACAGAGATCAGGATGCCGAAGGTATTGCAGGAAGCAAAACGTACTTGGTGTACGAGTCTTCACTACTTATGATCCTGAGAAAGTGTTATGTTTGTGGTCAACTTGTTGAATTGAAGACTTCTACACAAGGTACATTATTGGTTGTACAAGGTTCTTGCCCTGATGGGCATAAGCTTGGTTGGGAATCCCAGCCTATGGTCAAAGGCATAGCATCTGGGAATCTTGCACTATCCGCAGCTATTCTTTTCTGTGGCCTGACTTATAAAGTGGCAAGCATGGCAGTCTTGCTTAATATGCCAATCTTTAGTGAAAGTTCATTTCATAGGCTCCAAAAAGAATACTTATATCCTGTTGTGCACACTGTATATGTTGAACAACAGCAGACAGTGACAGAATTTCTGAGGGGAAAACCATTACAGTTGTCTGGTGATGGTCGTTGTGACAGTCCTGGTCATAGTGCTAAATATCCCTTATGGACTCTGTCACTGACCTCATACTAGACTACAGTATAGTACAAGTTACTGAAACAGGTAGCTCTGTAGCAATGGAGACAAATGGCTTGCAACGCTGTCTATCAAATGTGTTATCAAGTGAAGACATACATAGATCTGTGGGTGCCCTAATGAAGAAAAAATACCCTCATATAGAGCACCAATGTGACGTATGGCATTTAGCTAAAAGCATTGGCAAGAAGCTTATGCTAAAAGGGAAAACAAAGAAGTGTGCGTAGTTGTTGCCATGGATCCAATCCATCACAAACCATCTCTGGTGGTGTGCACAAACATGTAGCAAAGATCCTGAGCTGTTGTGTGCAAAATGGATATCCATAGTGCATCACATATCGAATGTCCATCAGTGGGGAGATGGTGATGGATTGTTTGACAAATGTGCTTATGGTACATTCAGTTGTGAAGAAATACGTGCCAAGTTATGGTTGGAACCCAGCAGCCCTTCTCACACCGAATTATGCAGTATAGTACTAAAAAATACTTTGCTGCGGGATATAAAGAAACTATCATGGTTTCAACATACTGGCTCACTAGAAGTGTTCCATTCCCTTATAACTAAGTATTGCCCCAAAAGGCAATACTTTATCTGCATGGGAATGCAAGCTCGCACTGAGCTAGCCATCATTGACCACAATCATAACACTGACAGAGAACAGGCTGTTACCGCTGCAGGTATTGTTTATTGCAGTCTGCATATGCATGTAGATGAAATGCTGGTTTTTGTACAGGACAACTGAGATACAAGCTTGAATATAGCAAGAGAACAAAGAAGTGGGTAGTAAAGCCTATAGCAGAACACAAGCAATGTGACTACTTGCTTGACATGATGGAAGATGTCATCAAGCTTAGACTACATGGCAGGCATGAGGATACTACTGACATAGATACCCCTATAGCTAAAGATATTCCCCGTAATGTAGCTGTAGTAGAGCGACCAAGTAAACGTGCAAAAATTACAGAACATGTAACTAGATTTCAATGACAGTTAGTTGTTGTTTTTGCTTGTATAAAACTTAAACTCCTGTGTATTCTTTATAGCCTACGTAATTATTGTCTGGTTCTGGAAATTCATTCCTTATTGCTGTCACAACACAGGAAGGGATTACTCTTCTGATCCTTCTGCCTAGGCGAATGTTGTACGACCACCAGATATACTGACGGTGCTGCGTGGCGATAGGACCTAAGGGTTGTTAGACGAAAATTGGAATTGTGTCCAGGTATACACTCTCTTTCCTACCTGTTTGGAATGGGGAAGCCAATAGGGTCACCTCATATTATCATCATGCCCGCCAGAGCTACGCGAAGTACAAGCGGCTGAAGGCACGCTGCCTCAAATTTGGGATGTTCAGAAATGCAACTCAGGACTTCGTTGTCAAAAAGATGCCTAGTATGCGGTAGCTCTTTGCAACACATGCACTCGGGCTCGGTAGTTAGAGCGCTGCACTTGCCACACAAGCACCAAGAAGTATTGCCAAGACGGACTGCTGGGAGCACTGGTGGCTCATCTCCATTGTCACTGTCATCATCAGTTGACGATTCCAACCCGTAACCAGTAGGTTCGAATCGATAGGGAACCAACCCAAAAGAATATAACGCTTCACCTTCCTCCATACTTGTTACGTAACAGACCAGTGACGTCAAATGTCCGAATATCATGGCGCCCAACGTGATCAACTTTATACCATTATATTAAATCACAGAAACACACTGTGAAGATGAAATCCTCAGGCTAAGTTCCTCTCGAGAGATGCTATGTATCTAAGCATTAAAAAAAAAATTGAATGAAGTCACGATAGTTCCCATTTAAATGAATATGACTCGGGGATGAAATCTCATTAGGTTTTGTTTATGCTTTGTTGTAAGATTTTTGGAATGGCAGGGGGGGACGTATAAAACTAAACCACCATCATTTTATACTGTAACTCTCTCATTATGAAACTGCTTCAAAGAAATGGATGCCAGGCATGATAGATTGGCTTCTTAGGCCAGGATGGCTTGCTTGCCCACAGTAGGGGGAGGGATTTGTGGTGGGGTGGTGGAGTCATGGAGGAGAAAAGGATTGTGATAGCAATGCCTCCATTTCAAGCCTAGCCTTCAGTTGTTTTAGTCTGACAATAGTCACAAAAAGAGGGCAATTATTTGGAGCAAATATATATTTAGTCCAAATGCAGATGAGGCTCAGAAATGGACCCCAAATGCTGTACAGTGTACAATCTTACGACTCTGGTACCGGTATTTACTATGTACATGTACAGTGTGCCAATGCATATGACTTCTAAATGTTCTATTACAAGAAAAGAAGACTTCTATGTCATTGGCAGTTTTACCGATTAAAGGCTTTGCCCTCAAACAACATACTTTCAGAGATGCTTTTGCATCAAGGTATGAATAAAGCAAACCCTTTTACACTTAGCACTACAATATAGCTGTGGTGTCCCCTCCATAAAGTGCAGGCGTTCACATGGTTGTCACAGCATCGACATGGAGCACAAACGTTTTAAACATCACTAACCATTTGCTTGTATTCTTTTGTTGCGTACGTGGTGGGGAGAGGGTATCAATCTGGTACCCAGTCCCAAATGTACTTAACCAGACTAAGCAAGGAGAATGGCAGTTTGGAATCAGTGTAGTCCAGAGCATTGATTTTCATAGTGCTATGGTGTTGTCCCTCAGAAGCCATTTTATTGTAGTTGAGAACAAAAATCTGCAGTGAACTATCCGTCAGATTGCTCATGTGCAAACTTACTAGGTCATTATCTGCTTCAACGATTGATTTGATCTGAATTGGATCTACTTGTTAACAAATAAGAACTCAAGATACATTGGGCAAGCTTAGGGAATTACCGTTTGCTCAAAGTCATCAAAACTATTATCTCTGATTGCAGTCTAAAGCGTCTTCTATTGAGTGAGTCTTCAATCCTTCATGATGTTATTCCATTCCTGTGAGACGAAAAAGGCTTAGAGAGAGCCACGTACAATGAAGGAGATCGATTTCGATGCCTTGTAGGGTCAAGCTTGGCACTTCAAAATGGTATGCCAGGTTACTGTCATTATGGCAATGTCTAGTTGCCCTTTTTGTTTGTAATCGATCCATCTCGCTTCTGCAGGTGCTATCTTATCTGTATTCATAATGGCTGAATTACCTGTCTGAGGGGAGGGACCTGATAACCTGGGCACTAGGATACAGCTATATAGTCAGACTACTGGTTAATCTGGTACAGAATGAGACTACAAAACTGGTCTACAGAACATTGTGAACCTAGCTTACCTCTGCAGAATAGCACATGCTGCTACTGTAGGGCTTTTGGATACGTACCACCTCTGGCTGGTCAAAAATAAACAACCTTACAACCTTGCAATGAAGTGCTGACATAACTAAGAACGGAGTAAGAGTTATGGCTTATCAAACAAGGCACTGTTAACTTGGTTGTTTAGACCAATTCATGCAGTGACATCGGGCCACGTGATCATGATTGTGATGGTCACCCAACCGAGACTGTGATGGCAACATAGCTAGTCTACCTACAAATTCCTAATTACTTCCTTCAGATGCAGCCATATGGTTTTCTTGGCTCTGTGTGCTGTTGGATCCTGCTTATCTGATCGTCATAACCATGATTGCTTACAACATTCTGGCAAAGTGGGTTGTTCTAAGTGATGTCATCGTGCGACTTGTCTCGAGTTGTGGCAAATTGTGTGTCGAATTCCAGTGTTTACAGCTAACTGTGGTACACATGTAGTGTAGAGTGTTCATTTGAATGGTTGCTATGGTCTCATCAGAATCCAGGCCACTTTTATTGTGACATACATGACGGCAACAAAGAAAATCAATGGGAAGTGACGTTACCTCTGGTGACGAATATACAGATGGTTGTGCTCTAAGTAAGTCTTGTAAGGGATACAAACCACGTTCAATGTACATGTGGTCCCCAGTTCATTCTCTTCAAACGTAGTTTGTCTGTGGTCAAACGTACTATGTCTGGCTGTGCACTCTACACTGCTATTGATTGGGACTTAATTTCAATAATCGATCTCCTGAATCTAGCTTACCTCAGCAGACGGTGACTTGCACAGCTATGCTTTTGGATACCTCTCGTTGCTCAAACGAAAATGTAAAAAAAAAAAAGAAAAGAAGAAAAGAAAAGAAAAAAATTGAAAAAAAGAAAAAAATTGGTCATTTCTTCGCTTGGCAGATGAGGTCCAGGTAGAGAGGCGTGCAGAAACTTAGACATTTAGACCAATCCAATAACACCGGGTGACGATTGTGATGGCCATGTGATTGGGTCAGTCTACGTACAATCATCATTACATGCACTCCTTCCACATTCATGTGCATTAAGGTTGCACATACAACTTCGACACGGAAAAGGCACAATGTCTATAACTATCAAGTCTCCTTCGTTTGGTTCTGTTTCAGTACATGTAACACAGCAATGCTCTGATGTGTGGTGCAGCTTGGTACATCTTAGTGTTGCCATTCTTCGCAAAATTCATTTTATAAAATGCATGCACATATGTACAAACCTTGCATATCATCAGTTGAACTGTGTAGCTGACACTTTTGCTTGCACACTCACCTCACATTGACGCACGAATCAGGGCCTCCTATATCATGCTCGCTTCACCCAACCCACTTTGACATATAATTGGTGCTGCATCTGCTGTGCACGTCACTGTCATTACCAACTAGAATTTACAACTTGTTACATACCACTGTCATCATACACATAGTTCAACCTACACAGAGCAGGGGCCAGCTACCTATAGCTAATTTTGACCTGATTTTGAGGTGATGGACCCACACCACCTCAAGGGAAAAAAACCCCACATAGTGAGGAAAAAACCATGTTAACACTGCTCTGCCCAAAAAACAGCATAATAGAACACATTAGTGCATTTTGCAACAGGAGCACTTGATTCCTTGCATGTGGCTGTTCTGCCTCATCTCTCAGTACCTGGCTGCCACATTCTCGTACTTCTCTGACTTGGAGCCTGTGTGTGTTAAGACATCACGCCGCTACCATTGTCGGCTTTGGAGGGGGGGGGGGGGGGGGGGAGGCGGGGGGGGTGAGTTGCCACAACAGTAACCGTGCACACGACGCCTAGAATGCTTACATGCACACAAAGACCATCTCTTATACAACCAGACCACATGGCCACTATGCGCATGCAAATCCAACACTCATCAACAGCTTGCCACGAGGCCTCTACCGCCTCTTGACCTTGCATCAGCATACCAGCATATCAACACCCATCAACACAAGACCTCCACAGACATTGCATCAGCATACCTGCACATATTAGCACCTAACAGCAGCTAGACCCCAACACTGTTGGCTACACTCAAACTGCATTCGTATAGGAGCATATTTTCTGTCTAATTCGTTCCTCAAACGACAGAAAAGTGTATTTGCAGGAGACATGTATTGAGAGTTTTAGCAACTCATGCCAAGCCAACTATTTGGTAAAGGATTTGAATAAATCTTGGAGTTTGGAGTTCTCAGAGACCAGCCAACATACAACAGAAGTGCAATGCAATGATGATTTTCATTAAAAGGGAAAAAAACTACTATTAATTAATTTCATATCAATACTTCGCCTAGCTCATGTGTTGCAATGATGAATAGGATTAAAGCAATTAATTAATTGGTAGCCTTATGCTGAGCCCTGGAGCCGCATCAAAAAAACACATATCGTATGTAGCCTTTGGCTATAATACCATGGACCGGTCATGCCACATGCTTGATTGTGTGGTGCAAATTTCCTCTCTGGCCACTCCCACTCCTGCCTCTTATCTCCATCAGGCAGTGATGTGAACTAATCTGGGCAGCTGATCTGCACACCCCTCATCCTAGTAGGGGGCGGATTCCCAAGTTCAAGCCCCCAGAGTTGTGATTAGCCCAAAGTTGTGGGCAACGATCCAACGATCCCTGTGGTTAAAACACATGTACACGGGATGACCTTGATCCTCTTCTCATTGTGGCACATTCCTCTGATGTTAGTACACACAAGTACAGCTGTGCACAGTCTTATTCCTAGAATGGAGAACCTCTGTTATGGCTAATCGAAGAGTTACTTACGTTTCCTCTCTCAAATGCGCTTTTTGAGGAGCCTTACGTTCGAGGCATTTATGACCACTCTCACATGTAACTAAACACATATGAGGGGCACACCTTATTCCTCCCTTCTTTCAAATGCCCTTCACTCACAAAATCCTCGTGGTAAACTTGCTAGTGTTGAAAATTACTTTGTTCCATCCAAGGCTGTTGTTTTATATAAGTAGTGAAAGTATGAATAATTTATTTGCCCCCAGATAACCACCCGTTACCTGGTAAAGCTTTAGGCTCTTTTTTTGTGCTTTATATCTCTTACTGATGTAGTGTTGTGCATTGATGGAGGTTTTCAGGGTTAAGATCAATCCTTCTCAGAGGTTATGTGTATTATGTTACACAGTCCTACGTGCAGCAAGACCGTTTGCTTCTTCCAATACCACTACTCACTACGCCTGAAAAGGGCTTTGCCAAATATTGGGGGGCCCGTATCATGTAGCGCTCCTTTTATTAAAGCATTGGAGGGGCGGGGGGGGGGCGGGGGGGGGGGGGGTGGGCTGGGCCTGAGGGCCACCCCCCAACCCTCCTTCCACGTCTATGGACATTATTACTGCTTATGTCAGGTTGGTCAGGGTACGAGACTATCCAAGCCGTGCTTATACGCGAGGCTACAAAACCAGTACTTTCGGATACCAAAAAAAACAAAAAAAAAACTGTTCGAACTTGCATCGAAGATGAAATTAGAGATTAGCACCTTTTAAACTCGATCATTGGACTACTTTATTAGCTGCCACTAGTGCGCGCAGACCACATTGTGACGCTGCGTCGCTAGCTGGTCGCCTTTCAGATCTGGGCCAGAAATTTGCGCTTATAATTTTACACATACATGTACAGATAATGGATAGGAAATGTAGAATTGTTCGCTACAACAAGGTCTGCTTGGTTTGGACCTGCGTCCGTACATGCGATGCTGCATTCGGTAGTATCCGTCTGGCGTGTTGTGCTCTGTTCTTGGCGAAGCTCATTTTGACATGCATGCACATATTAAAGATGCAAGCACTAACCGTTCTTATGTCCACGTGAACTGTGAGTCGAACGTCTTCAGTCTCCACCTTGACGCTCATCATGCATTCGGTGGACGCATCAGAGTTTGCAAGAAAAGGATTCTCGGAGCTCATTGTATCACAGAAGTTTTAATCTAAATTAAAAACTTTTATAGCTGCTGTTAAGCGAATTCATGCGCAAATCTCTTCACCACACACCTCTTCCAAGCTTGCACTGAAGCCATACATCTCTTCCATCCTGTGAGCTTTCCTCTCACATTCAACATTCCCCCTCCCTTCTGAAGCCCCGAAAATATGTGCTCCGCCAAGTACAAAATATCTAGATGTAACTGGGATGGAGAGACTGAAATAGAAGGGGGTAGGGAGTGATTGCATGAATTATGTTATATCAAGATCTGGGACAAAGCGACAAAGCCCAGAATCCAAAGAGTTTATTGCACTTACCTTTTGTGCACAGAACTAGAGAAGGACACTGGCCCATGCATAATGATGTGCCAAGGGAAGGGGAGGAGGAGGGTTTAATTCCCCAACCCTCAAATCCAAGGTCTGCTACTGTAACGTACGAGAGACATGGTACCATGTGTGATGAATCTTCTGAATGCATTTTGCAATGCTTATTGTGGTATGTTTATTTTGCAGGCAGCACTGTTTGATTCCAATGGATGCACACCTCAACCTAGGCAAATTCTTGTATGAGGAAACTCCTGCTTGGAAGAAGTATCAGTAAAGTTAGTGTTGTGTGTTGGTGGTTGTGTGTGTGTGTGTCTGTGTTGTGTGTGTGTGTGTGTGTGTGTGTGTGTGTGTGTGTGTGTGTGTGTGTGTGTGTGTGTGTGTGTGTGTGTGTGTGTGTTGTTGTGTACAGTTATTACACTTACACACTGCACATTCACATTAGTGGTGAGGGTGGTGTGTGTTGGTGGGTCTGGAACAAGCGCTCAAGACTGGAGTGAACTGCCTGTTGTAAGGTACATGCAACTACACTTCAGTGTGTTTGTTCTATGGGTTAGCATGTAAGAAAAGTGTATCTCCTTCACCAAACCACAATTGCCTGTAACAAAAAAAAACTGCCAATTAATGTTGTAGTGTCCATGGCAAACCTGTTGTGACAAATCCGTTTGTGACAAGATACTTTGCATGTCATCTAATTTAGTGCACACCTTCCATTGCCCATTCCTTGTTTGCAACTTGATGAAATTAACTCACATAACGTAGTATGTAATGAGCAGTTGTTTTTATGTTGTAGGCAATGAACAGACCATGTTTTAAAATTGCTGTTTGTATGCCTGTGGTCAATATCAGATACATGTATGCATACTGAACATGTTATGTGAAAAGTATAGTTGCGTTGTACAAAGTATGCATGTCACTGCATGGGCTGAAACCATCACCACCCTCTCATGTCACACTTTGATTTGTGATACAGTGGAATGCTAAGATATTTGGCCATGCAAATGTGTGCTTGGTCCTAGCTATGTAAGTTACAAGTTGTAGCATGACAATCCTACCATATAATGGTTGTAGCAAACTGACTCCTATTAAGCCACACCCCACCTCACCATTAAATGGATGGCTCCTGCTCACCCACAAATCCATACATTGTTGCCAATCATTCATCAGTTCTCTCAGCACGGGTACCCAGATCTAACTGGGAGGGTGGGGATGGGAAGGAGGGAGGTAGAGAGGAGGGATTGAGGGAGAGAGAGGAGGAGAGGAAGGGGAGGGGGGGGGGAGGAGAGAGAGAGGAGAAGAGAGGAGAGGAGGGAGGGATGAAGGGAGGGAGAGACGAGGGGGAGAGAGTGGATGGAGAGAGAGAGAGAGAGGATGGAGAGGAGGAATGGCGGAGAGAGCGGAGGGAGCGGTTGAGAGCATGGAGGAGGAGAGGGAGAGAGAGAGGAGGGAGGAGAAGAGAGAGGAGGGAGGAGAGAGAGGAGGAGGAGAGAGAGGGGGAGAGAGGATGGGAGAGAGAGAGAGGGAGAGATGGGAGGGGGGAGAGAAGAGGGAGAGAGGGAGAGATGGAGAGAGAGAGGAAGGAGAGAGAGCAGGGGGGAGAGAGGATGGAGAGAGAGGAGGAGGGAGAGAGAGGGAGGGAGGAGAGAGAGGATGGGAGAGATGAGGAGGGAGAGAGAGAGAGGAGAGAGGAGGAGAGAGAGAGAGGAGGGGAGAGAGAGAGGATGGAGAGAGAGAGGGGGAGAGAGAGAGGATGGAGAGAGAGAGGATGGAGAGAGAGAGAGAGGAGAGGAGAGAGAGAGGATGGAGAGAGAGCGGATGGAGAGGAGAGAGAGAGGATGGAGAGAGGAGAGAGGATGGAGGAGAGAGAGAGAGAGAGGGAGGTGGGAGAGAGAGAGAGAGGATGGAGAGAGAGGATGGAGAGAGAGAGAGGGAGGATGGAGAGAGAGAGAGGAGGAGAGAGAGAGAGAGAGGATGGACAGAGAGAAAGAGGATGGAGAGGGAAAGAGGGATGGAGAGGAGAGGGGAGAGAGAGGATGGAGAGGAGAGAGAGAGAGGGAGGATAGAGAGGGAGAGGGAGGGAGGAAGCATAGGGATACTACCGTCTTCAGCTATTCTCTCACTGGAGAACCTGTGGCTGGGGAGGAGGAAGGAAGGGATGCCTACCTTTGTTAATTGTTGGAGCAATATCAAGTGGCTGTTGAATAAACACAGGTGTGCTGCAGCCATTGAAGTAAGCCAGGGTAGCTAGGGGCTGGGGTATGGCATGTGATGGCATTCCATACACTGAGTGAGTGACCATCTCAGCATCTTACATAAAGTAGTTGATTCTCTGCATGTGTTATGAGACCTTTGCAATGAATATCAATAGGCACATACCTACCAAGAGTACTATGTCAAATTACATTTTTCAAATTACTTTGAACAGTGAAACACTCTGTAAAAAACATACAAATTGCTTCCCAGGCAATGTGACTTAATCAACAAACTTACAACTGTATTAAGGTGTATGAATGGGTGAGCCCTTAACTACATTCTGCACAGGAGTTGTGCTTGTAATAAGCGGGTTGAGCCTTTGTTAGTTTGGTTAATGCCAATTGTAACACAGCATCTCTTGGCCATGCTCTCCGTGCTTGTACTGAAGCCACACAACTTCACCTGGCCATGTTCTCCATGCTTGTACTGAAGCCACACAACATTACCTGGCCATGCTCTCATACTGAAGCCACACATCTCTTCCACTCCTGTTACTGAGGTGACACAAAATCTCTTCCCGTCTAGGCACACATCTCTCCCCCCTCTACTGAAGCCACAAAACATCTCTGCAAATATGTGTTTAAGTTCTCTCAGCCAAGTACACAATATCTAGATCTAACTGGGATGGAGAGATGAATTATATTATATCAAGAAGCCCAGACTCCAAAGTTTATTGCACTTACCTTTTGTGCACAGAACTAGAGAAGGACACTGGCCCATGCATAATGATGTGCCAAGGGAAGGGGAGGAGGAGGGTTTAATTCCCCAACCCTCAAATCCAAGGTCTGCTACTGTAACGTACGAGAGACATGGTACCATGTGTGAAGAATCTTCTGAATGCATTTTGCAATGCTTATTGTGGTATGTTTATTTGCAGGCAGCAGTGTTTGATTCCAATGGATGCACACCTCAACCTAGGCAAATTCTTGTATGAGGAAACTCCTGCTTGGAAGAAGTATCAGTAAGTGGCTTAGTTCATGTGTGTGTGTGTGTGTGTGTGTGTGTGGTGTGTGTGTGTGTGTGTGTGTGTGTGTGTGCATGTGTGTGTATGTGTGTGTGTGTGCATGTGCACGGGTGTGTGTGCGTGTGCGTGTGTGTGTGGGTGTGCGTGTGTGTGTGTGTGTGTGCATGTGTGTGTATGTGTGTGTGTGTGCATGTGCACGTGGGTGTGTGCGTGTGTGGGTGTGCGTGTGTGTGTGTGTGTGGGTGTGTGTACAGTTACACATTTACCACTGCACATGCACATTAGTGGTGAGGGTGATGTGGTGTTGGTGGGTGTGGAACAAGAACCACACAGAGTTCAAGACTGGAGTGAACTGCCTGTTGTAAGGTACATGCACCACACCGCAGTGTGTTGTTTGTATCTCCTTCACCAAACCACAATGCCTGTAAAAAAAACTTGCCAATTAATCTGTTGTAGTGTCCGTGGAAAACCTGTTGTGACAAATTCGTTTGTGACAAGATACTTTGGCAATGTCATCTAATTTAGTGCACACCCCCTTCCACTAGCTTTATGTGTGTTGTACGGGTGCTTTATTGGTCCAATAAACAACACAAGTATTGAATGTGCTTTAAGTTTTAAATGGGTATGTTGAGTGTATAGATATGCATGCATGTATTCGTGTATTTGTGCATGTGTTTGTGTATGTAGGAATGTATATATGTAAGTATGTATGTGTGTGCAGTATGTCCATGAATGTATGTGCATGTATGGATGTTAGTGTATGTGTATATGTGTGTGTCCTCATTACATGTACTCAGTGCATTTTCTCTCTACCGTATGTGTGTGGAAAATGTGCAGAGATTGAACTAGCCATCCCCTCACTCCAATTGAAGCTCACCCAAAGGCTGCTGAGGGCACAGAGGTGGCAGAGTCACTAGCAGACCGGGAGAGACAGTTAGATTGCACACATTTTACTTTAATACCAAGATGAGGACTAGCTATCATAATTGTACACACACACACACACACACACACACACACACACACACACACACACACACACACACACACACACACACACACACACACACAATTGTGACTTATGTACATGTGCCTATGTGTCTATGTGTCTGTATGGAGTTCCATATACATCAGTGCTGTATGGACATGGGGTACACATAAAAGCTAACAGCACAATGACACACCTGAGGCAGGCAAGGAGGTAGCTGAGCATCAGGTGTGTGTCCAGATCACTGTGCTCCATCGCCAACCTGACAAGAACTTTTTCAGTGCATGTTGTGAACATGTGAGTGTGTACGTGTACATATGTGTGCATGTGTATGTGAATATGTGTGTGATGGGACCTTTGTGATCCACCAGCACTTTATAGTTGCGAAGTATAACTCGCTTGACGATAACGAACTGGGGACAACGTGTATGTTGAACTAGGCTTGCAAGACTTACTTAAAATAGAGCGCAACGATCCGATTATTCGTCCGCCAGAGGTTTTATGCTAACGTAACTTCCCATTGATGTTTGTTCTCTGCTGCCGTCATTTATGTGACAGATATACACATCGAGTATTATAGAGGAAGGGGTGCAAAATCAACGCTTCAATTCAATTAACACAAATTCCTCATTACATATACTTCCTTGAGATGCAGCTACATTAAATTCGTGTGCATTAAGATTTCACATACATCTTCGACACGGGAAAGGCACAACATCCTATAACTATCAAGTCTCCTTCGTTTGGTTCTGTGTCAGTGCAGCGATGTTCGGCTTCGGCGGCATCCCTCTGATGTGGGTTGCAGCTAGGATACGTGCCATTCTTCGCGCAAAGTTTATTTAAATGCATGCACATAAGAGTATGTACAAACCTTGCATATCACTGTACAGCTGAAACCAGTTATTTGTAGCTCGTTCAGTAGGGCTCCTCACGAATCGAATACTATTTGATTCGATTCGACGAATTTCGAATTCGAACATGCCGCGTTTAGTCTATCTCAAACTTACGTACGAATACGAACCTAGGGTCAAGTTCGATTCGAATTCGCACGCGTTTTAATCAAATAATCGAACACGCTATTAAGGTCTTGACTAACAAAAAGCCTAACCAGTGCCTCTGAGAAACCTTCATCGCAATACGTAGGCCTTTGCGCTATAGTTCTATCGCGGATACATCCCTGGCCTTTGTCCTTTTCATTAAGAACTTCTGTGACAGTTACGTACATTGTTAATCAAATGCGATGTGGCGCCTATCTTGTTTAGTTTTAACTCACTCTTGGAGGGTAGCAGCTTCCAGAGAGTACATGCTGCGTGCGTGTTATCCCTATTTTTAGTGAAGTAGGTCCAGACAAATGATTTCGGGGTTCTGCCGCTATTTTGAAGCTTCTTAGTTGTCGGGGTCCATGAAGTATTCGAAATCGACGACAATGTTGAGCTAATGCTAGAACTACATTTACTTGCACTCGCAGAGTCTGCAGACTCTGTTAACTCTGAATCAGTACTTGGTACTTCTTCAACGTCACAATCCTGGTTCCATTGTAAGCACGCCGGTTTTCTACAAAGGGGTAAGTAATATTATTATAAGTCACGCTATTCGACGAACTTTCGAATCGAAGTTTGATGCATACCTAACGAATCGAATTTAATTACCGAATCGAATTCTAGACTGTTCAAATTCGATTCGGTAAAATTCAAAATTTGATTCGATTCGATTTGTGAGGAGCCCTATCGTTCAGTTCCGCGTCAGTAGACTCAGTACACGTAACGTCGACTTCGAAGGCATCCCTCTGATGTGTATTGCAGCTAGGATACGTCTTAGCGTTGCCATTCTTCGCGAAAAGTTTATTTTATGAATGCATGCACATATGAACATGTATGTACAAACCTTGCATATCATCTCCACTTGAACTGTGCAGCCGACACCTGCTTGCACGCTCACCTCGCATTTGACGCACGCATCAGGGATGGGTATCGAGAGTTTTTGCAACTCATGACCAGCCAACGTACAACAGACAATATGATACAATTTACGTCTTGATACACTTTTATAGTGGTTAAGAGCGACGTAAGGCAATTAACCATTTTAGGCTAATGAAATTAGGATGATATCATCCTGAATAGATTGTTTCATCAGCAAAGATTTAAATGTCATTCATTATCGATGGTGTTGTAAGATACTGACTGAGGTATGGTGTTGTAAGAGACTGACACTATACCTCATTCAGTCTCTTACAACAAGGGAGGGAGGGAGAGACAGTTGGATTGCACACAAAGTAGACATTTTACTTTAATATATGCCAAGATGAGAACTAGCTATCATAATTGTACACACACACATGTACAAACGTGCTCAGATGTATACACACATACACTTGCACACACATACACATACATACATGCTTGCATAATTATGTACAATGTACACACTCACATGTTTACAAACACACTCATTAAAAAGTTCTTGTAACGTTGGCGATGGGTATAGTGAATACTAGGAGCAAATAGTAGCTGATGTTTATGAATGGGTGAACACTTCTAAACAATTTTAACACTTTGCTAGTGTAGTGTAGCTGATATCAATTTAGTTTTGTGAAACCAATTGGAATTGTGAACAAATATTCAAGTGGTACGAATGAAGTAAACTGTATTAGTATAATTTAAGCATAAGCTGAATGTTATATAAGTAACTTTTAAAGCTATATTTTGAGAATTTGATTAAGTGGGCATAATTAAACGGTGTAATCATCATCATCACAATGCAATTTGTTAATTATACATGTATGAAACAACAACAGTGCTATTATTATTAAATCACTGCACATTTTATTTATTTTGATCTCTGGCATAACTTTATTAGTTTCACCAATGTTATTTATGCTAAAAATCATTATAGTGTTATAACAAATATTATGTGTATATCTACATATTCTGCATTATGTACAGTGTACTGTATGATGTAGACAAATGTTGTGTTCACTCGTGTTCCGCATTGTATGGTGTATGTATTTTATACCACTGGAGATGCATTTGGGAATAGAGACAGCATGTGTAATTCATTTTGAAAGCACAGAGGTTGAAGTGGGAGGGGCTGAACCTCCATGGGTTGCCTGTGCTCATTTTATGATAATGCTTTTCTGGAACACACTTAGGCACACTGATTCAGAGCCACAAGATGCCCTGTGTAAGATTGAAACAGTGATTTCATCAGTTAGGCAGCACGAGCAAGAAAGGTGAAGCCTTGTGTGTGGTATGCAGATGGCCTTTCTCCTTCTCTACCCTTCCTCCCTCCCTTCCGTCTCCCCCCTCCCTCTCCACCCTCGCTCCCTCCCTCTCTCCCTGGGGCGAAGATTCAAGGTGTGGTTTTATTATCCTTGCAGTAACCTTGGCGACTGTCTGGAGAGTTATAATCCTGGTTAATTAAAGTTATAGTTTATCACCTTGTAGGTGTACAAACACGAAATGTTTGGTAATCTTGAAAGCATGCACTAAACAGAATGCATGGTAATAGTATCAGTGTGCATTAAATAAAGGATGCTATTGCTTGGCAATTTTGGATGGGTGTGCACTAAACAGAGAATGCTTTTTAGGTTCCCAGTTCATGAGAGCTGGTGTGAACTCATGGAAGCCATGTCATCAGTGGCTGAAGGAGCCACAGGTGTGATTCTAGCCAGGGCTGGCAGGTCCCATGTCCCAGAGGAGGTGAGGCTCTTCATCCAGAGTACACAGGAGGGAGGGGTTTGATGGTTACCTCTCTCAATTCATCAGGTGGATGAAGCCATTTGGCACAAACTCTCCAGTGGTAGTGTGCAATGGTTTGAAAATTTCCCTTGTGGCAGGGGGTGTGGTCATGAAAAAATCACTGGAGCAACTGCAGCAGGTATAGTGTATGGCACACCCACCCACTGTGGGAGGGGTCAGGTGTCCGAGGGGGTGGTCAGAGGGTTTTGGGGGAGGAATCACAGTGCATTATGGGAGTGGTTGAAGGGTGAAATGTGACCAATGTTGGAAGGAGGTTGTCTGCTTACAGGTTAGATACGTTTGTCCCTTTGTTTAAATACCTGTATTTGGGATTGTTTCCGCAAAAAGGGACCTAACGCATACATTATAAAATTTCCAGTACGTGCAATAGAAATGTAATGCCTGCGTTGATGAAATTTGTGGCTAATTAAAAATTCAGAGCCTTACAACTCTGTGACAGATACTCTGATTCTCAGTGCATAAGAATCAATGTGTAGAGGACATTGCAGACTTCTAGAATATAAAAAAAATTGAAATCTTGAAAAAAACATGCCTTTTGGAGGAAACGATCCCATTTAGTGTTCAGCACTGTGACGTGTTCCCTCGTTCCCAACACTGTACAGGAGTCCTCTGTCTCCATCATGAGTGCGGATGTGTTTGAGCTTCTCATAGTGAAGAAACAAGTGTCTCTGGTGGTCTCCCTTCCCTTCTACATCCAGTTGTCTGCCCACCTGCAGTCACCTCAAGAAGACATCTCCACGGAGCTCTTCACAAAGGTCTTGAGCTGCTCAGCTTCAGCGCTCTCTGAACGGCTGTCTCTCAACCAACCGGCCAAGCGTGTTAGGGAGGTTGCACAGCAGCTGTTTGATGGTGGCTTCAAGGCTGCATCTGGAAGTCTTGTGTTGTCCACTCAGCAGTGAACAGGCTGATGAGGAGGTGAAGTGTGGTGCAATAACCGTGCATCATCATCATCATGTGGGAAATGACACAATTTTCTGTGTACATGTTAGCAGCATTTGAAATCATGTGATTTATTTGATCAGCTTTCTAACACCCTAAAGAGGTCATAGTAAGCTGAGGGTTGGGTTTAACAGAACTGAGAGAGGTGGTACATGTTTTATAATTTATTATTAAAATTTGTGTATCAATGATGGTGAAAACTGATTGGAAATCCAACAACGATCAATACTACAATCAAGTTTATAGTCAAGGAATAATGATCGATTTCTCATAATAATCATTGTGAACTTATGCCAACTTTTGCAATTGTTACAAGCCAGGCTGACCTTTGTCATTTTTAGGGTCCCTAATAATCTACTTATGAGGCTAGAGGATGTTGGGCAAGTTGATCCCCAGGTGGCTCTTGTACTCCTCTGGCTTTGTGGTGGTTACTGTAAGCTTGTCCATCTTGCTCGTGTGGTACCTCCTTCTTTCTCTCAGTCAGTTCTGCAGATATTTGATCGAGATGTTCAAAAATGTTTCACATCTTGTACAGGTGTGCATTCATCCAATGTTGCATGGAAACAGGCCCAGCTGAGCCTCAGCCATGGAGGTCTGGGTCTGCGTTCTCTGTCACACCATGCACCGGCAGCTTTTATTGCATCATTATGTTTCTCTGGCCTGAGTTCCGACTGTCATTCACATCTTCTCCAGGCGATAGATATGTTCAATTCATCAGTTCATCCTTCGGACATCATCCATATCAGCTCTTTACTTGAAAAGTTTCATTCTCAGAAGGCTCTTTCCAATATGTTGGACAATCATTTATTCAATGTTCTCTTGGGTTCTCTGACTATTGCTGACAGAGCTCGCCTTTTATCAGCATCCTCCCCACATGCTTCTTCGTGGTTGACAATTATTCCATCTGAACGTCAAGGTTTGCACTTAGACCCCCCAGTATTCCGGACAGCATTGACGTGGTGGCTGGGGCTTGACACAGCTGAGGGTTCTCATTGTGCCCTCCGCCCAGATAAGATGTTGGATCCCCTTGGACATCATGCCACTACATGTAAGCGTGGTGGAGATGTGGTATTTCGCCACAACAAGTTGAGGGATATATTGGCTGAAACATGTAGGCGAGCCTGTTCAAGTGGAAGCTGGTTGCAACCTCACTTCTGATCACAGCCATTCTCGTCCTGCGGATGTTCTCATCTCCAACTGGGTTCTGGGCAAAACTGCAGCCTGTGACTTATCAGTTACATCACCGCTAAACTCCAAAATTCTTTCTGAAGCGGGAGTAACTGCTGGAGCAGCTGCACATGCCACTGAGCTCCGAAAACATGAGGCTAATGAGGCTAAATGTAGTGATCTTGGATGGGTCTGTATCCCTCTGGTAGTGGAATCATACAGAGGATGGGGGAAGGAGGCTTTGGAGGCGTTTTCCATGTTAGCCTCTCGCCTAGCCACGTCTTCATCCAGGCCCAAATCTATGGTTCTGTCTGAACTGTATGGCTGGCTCAATCTCCATTTAGTTAGGGCAAATGTGAGGGCTATTTTGTGCCGCCATCATCAGGAATACATTTGAGTTTGTATGTTGTTTTGTGACTTGTGTTTGGTTATTTGTGTAGTTTATATAATTTGATAAATAATAATAATTAATTAAAAAAAACAAAAAAAAACATCTATTTCAACGGGAATCACGAACCTAATAATAATGTTTGCATGTGTATTTTGTGTTATTTATGCTATCATTTAAAACTGTATCATATAGGGATTGAGGTGCTGTATTTGTCTGTGCAGTCTGTTATTTCAGTATAACCCGTGCAATATTTGATTATGAAAACCAAACGAGCTTATTCAAGGACTTTGAATATTTGGTCACGATTTCAATTTAATTCTCACAGGAGGAACTTGGGATTGGTACAGTGTGTTTATTTCGCATACTCTAGGCAGACGAAGGGGCCCCTTTGGCCATTTTTTAGGTGGGCATTGTTATGTGTTTACATTCCCTCTGTCAGCTAAAGACAATTATTGTCGTAGTCTGGGGACACACGACTGACGGTTGTTCCATCAGTCGGGTCCCCAGACTATTATTGTGGTTGGTCGGTCTGATAGTTGGACATCTGTAATTTGGTCTAGCAACCTTCGAAGAGGTCATCATTTCTGTTTAGTATAAATTAACCTCTTCTTGACTGTTGTATTTCCTGCCATTATCCGTTTGTCACTTTTTCTTCTACCGCCGGCAGCGGCAACGGAACCGTGGCCGCCGGAGCCGCCATGGCGGCTTCACTTTTTTGTACCGATTATTGGTTTTCATGATGTCATTAATTATTCATAGCAGTTAAGTCGCTGGTGAGCAGGACACTATTAGTGATTAATCATTTCAGCTTACAGCTGCTACTATATACGTGCTGCTCTCCACGTGATTTGTGTTTCGTTCAAGTTCAGCGATTGCAAGTTGTATTCCTGATAAACCACATCAACCTAGAGGGTTTCCATTTCCAAAACGGGAATGTGGTAAGACCAATGTCGCCAAAAGAAGCTTTCGGCCCTCTTGGTTTGACAAGTGGCCCTGGCTTCACTATTGTGAAGAAAATGACATGTCATACTTGCCTCTTAGCAAAATCGGAAAAGAAGCTTTTGTGGTCTTCTAATGCTGATACAGCGTTCATATCAAGAGGTTTTAGCAATTGGAAGGACGTACGAAGAAATTTCCGATACACGAGGCTACGATATGTCATGCATGGCCAGAAATGGAGGACATAGTGAATATGTAAAGTTGCGATAGAATTCTGATTTCACCAAAATTTGTCACCTTTTAAAATGATTTATCGTTTTTCAAGACAAGAAATTATTAATTCAAATCAATTAACTAAAATTAATTTTTTCAAATTGAATTCCAAACACGTTCAGTATTCGGTCTGATTATAATCATGAAAAGAACATTAAGCATCCAAATTAACTACAACCGACCATAATCATAAACGTATGTCATTATGTAAAAAATATTTGAATATTGATGTGTAGTCTGCTCACGAGACTTCGGCTCTCGAATAGTACGATACATTGTGCCAAACCTCCGTTTCTGCAAAGATAAAAATGATACAACTACGGTACGCCCACGCTTATGGATTGATGCAGCGCAAGTGCGCAAATTAAAAATTCTGCGTGCCAGACTAGGACTTATGGCTTTGGGGTTACCTGAAAAACAAAGTGTATGCAAATGTGGTGACAACATTGGACAAACTAAGACAGGCAATCACTGATGAGATGCAGGCCATTCCGGCCACTATGGTCCACGGTGCGACACTGGGGGTAGTGCGAAATGCACGATTACTGCTCTCAATTGATGGCTGCAGTTAGGATCACGACATAATTGACATTACTAACCTTGATAACATTGTACATGTGTTACGTGGGTTAGTCACTATTCAATCC
>JABACO010000751.1:0-21968 GCA_013339895.1 Ephydatia muelleri | reverse complement strand
GACCACCAGACAGATATTAATAAGGAGAGAGGAGTGTCATATTATTATATGGACGTTCGCGCATGCGTAATACAGAGTACTTAACGAGATGATATCGTGTAATAATCAGTTGATATACTCAAATTGTCAGACTCCGCGATAGCCTACGTGGGTATATCACAATATAATAGTGCATTTTTTAGATTTTTTACAATCTTTGTTGAATTTTAGAAGAATAATTAATTACGGAAATGCAGTTGTTACAACTTAATATTGGAACATAACCAATGCTTCCAGTCACATGATATCATATATACATGAACATAATTTACTTCAGTTTTAATTTGTTCATACTTTTAAAGCAATGATTACTTTAAGATTGAAAATCACTCAAATAATTATAGCAAACTTTGTACGTCGCAAATTTCTTTCTTAAAAATTCAGTTTGATCCCTGCATCTGTACCCATCTTTTGTACGAATCAGAATTCCAATATCGCATTCCGTTCAAACGCTAACAATGTTTTACTAAAAACCCAGTCTTTACATAGCTTATACAAGTAATGAAATTCATGGCTAGATAATATTATTCATTTCTGAGCTAAAGCCCTCAAAGTAGCTCCTCCCAGACGATGTTACGGCTCTATGCTGCATCCAGCAATAGTATTCTGCAAGAAGATGGTAGGATGGACAATTAACGAACGCAGCTATTGCCGTATAGTGTTCCATTCGTGCAGCTTTGTCAGTCAATTCTCGCCGCCTTGCATTCAATTAGGCCAACGTTGGTTCACCTGTACGGGTGTTACAGCATTATACAATGCTAAGATAGCGCTTGCATTATACAATGCAAAGATAGCGTTTCTCCTTCGATGCGCGTTCACGAACCATTCATTAATTTTATTCCTCAATTTATTAATGTTTAGAAAGAATTTAGAACACGTACTGAAATGAACTACTGTAAGTCATATATTATTTCAGTCTTCCAGTTACACAGCATCTTGTTGACCATGTGAGTAGCAGCTACCTGTGGAAGGACAATACCATTGTGTACAGTTATTGTATGCATATGGAGGTGTAGCCTATGTGACCCTACCCCCCCCCCTCCCCCACATTTTTCTGGATGGCTGCTGTTAATAACTGACCACTTTCTGAAGTTGCTGGGTTTCCCCCCTTGGCTATATGGTACTCCTCCACCAATCTGTGTGGACAGAGATGAACATACTAATGGCACCTCCACAACAGCAGAACATAAACATGTTTCAACAGTGCGGCTTGAGAAGCAGTAAAATGACATGGAAATAAAGTAGCTTACGAATCGCTCGTTGCATTCCAGCCGACTGCAGTTTGCATTAACTGATTCACGGTGCCCTGGCTCAGGTCCAGACTGAGGGTGGAGGGATGAGGTGCCAGGGGGGAGGGTATGAGGTGCCAGGGGGGAGGGTATGAGGTGCCAGGGGGGAGGGTATGAGGTGCCAGGGGGGAGGGTATGAGGTGCCAGGGGGGAGGGTATGAGGTGCCAGGGGGGAGGGTGGAGGGTAGGAGGTGCCAGGGGGGAGGGTGGAGGGTATGAGGTGCCAGGGGGGAGGGTATGAGGTGCCAGGGGGGAGGGTGGAGGGTATGAGGTGCCAGGGGGGAGGGTGGAGGGTATGAGGTGCCAGGGGGGAGGGTGTTCCAGTGTCTGGTGTAGATGGGTGTTCCATAGATGGGTGGTGTGAGGTGCCAGGGGGGAGGGTGGAGGGTAGGAGGTGCCAGGGGGAGGGTATGAGGTGCCAGGGGGAGGGTGGAGGGTAGGAGGTGCCAGGGGGAGGGTATGAGGTGCCAGGGGGGAGGGTAGGAGGTGCCAGGGGGAGGGTATGAGGTGCCAGGGGGGAGGGTAGGAGGTGCCAGGGGGGAGGGTAGGAGGTGCCAGGGGGAGGGTATGAGGTGCCAGGGGGAGGGTAGGAGGTGCCAGGGGAGGGTGGAGGGTAGGAGGGAGTGGGGCTATTTCAGTGTGCAGTGATCACCTGCCAACTCGATCTGTGTACATGTATTGCAGGATCAAGAATCATTGGGTGATTCATTACAGCATCTTTAATCATTAATAGTTATTGATTACATAATTGGTACATAGTTTTGTGTATACAGCTCAAACCATCCAGTGATATTGGGAGGAGTGTGGCCTCCATTTTCCTCACATCTCTTTGCCACGCCCACCCCAGCAGAAAGCTTGGACCTTCAGCATCAAGCGGGCAGTACTTTCTCGTATTCGGTGAGTGTGCACTAATCAGGGCACCAGACACTGGAACACCCATCCACACCAGACACTGGAACACCCATCCACACCAGACACTGGAACACCCATCCACACTAGACACTGGAACACCCATCCACACCAGACACTGGAACACCCATCTACACCAGACACTGGAACACCCATCCACACCAGACACTGGAACACCCATCCACACCAGACACTGGAACACCCATCCACACCAGACACTGGAACACCATCCATGGAACACCCATCCACACCAGACATTGGAACACCCATATGTTGATCCAGGAAAGACAGCAGCCCAATCCACTTGACTCAGAACTGGAGTCTTATCAGATGATACCAAGGTTGAGTAAGGAATGTGATCCACTGGAATTTTGGATAAAAAGAACAGAGCAGTTTCCTTTCTAAAATAGCAGTCGATATCTTAGTTATTCCAGCCAGTTCTGCACCAACTGAGCGTGTGTTTTCTAGAGCAGGCTATGCAAGCAGAAGCAGAAGCAGAAGAAATAGAATTGAAGACCACCAGCTAGAGCGTGAAGTGATGATAAAATATAATTTTAAACTATAAAGACAAACTACCTCTTCATGTGACCATTTAACTAAATTGAAATTGTCAACTTAATTTAACTGGGTTATGGCTAAAACTAGTGTAGTTAACTATAACTTAACTGAAACAATATGGATAAGGTAATGAATCTATTTAACTTAACTGCATATGATTTGTATCATGTAGCTGCAGCCCCAGGAATGAATCCCTACTAGGCCAATGTTACCATTAGGGAAGCATCGACTTCAATGAGTCTAGTCCAGACACACCAGATGCAGTGGATTTGTATTTTCATTGGCTGGACACCCAATCTCCCCCAATGTCCGCAGAAAAGCTCAAAAGGCTACTTTGCTGGTCCATTTACCCTCTCTGTGGCCCCTGAAGGACTGCTGCTACTGTGCAAAGAGTCTTGTGATGTGGCAGCTGAGGGACCATGTGCCCTGAACTCGACAATGAGGTCACTGTTGCTCTCAAACTGTGGAGGACCCATGTCTCTAGCTGGTGACCTACCTCAGTGCTTCCAGCTGCCCTCAGGTAAGCTCAGTGGTATGTAGATGGTCGACACCAGCAGGACGCGGAGAAGAGAGAGAGATTGAATATTGCCTAAGAGATGCTAAAGGACTGTACTGAAGCTAGCACACGAGATCCCAATTGGAAGTGAAAAGACCAGGCAGCGTTTACTGAGGCGATTTTATTGGCCAGGTGTCTTCAATGAGGTTGAAGAATTCTGTAGGAGCTCTCCTACATGCCAGAAAACCTCCCAGCTGAGGGTAAGGAGAGCACCTTTAATCCTGCTACCAATCATTTCGGAACCGTTCAGTTGGATAGCAATGGATATCGTGGGGCCTCTACCCAGGAGCAGGTCGGGAAATCGATATGTTCTAGTCATATGCGATTACGCTACACGATACCCGGAGGCAATTCCTCTTCGCAGCATCGACGATGGATATCGTGGGGCCTCTACCCAGGAGCAGGTCGGGAAATCGATATGTTCTAGTCATATGCGATTATGCTACACGATACCCGGAGGCAATTCCTCTTCGCAGCATCGACGCCGAGCACATTGCGGAGGAGTTGATAAGAGTGTTTGCGCGTGTGGGAGTGCCTCGGGAAATTCTTACAGACCAGGGCAGCAATTTCACATCGCACTATATTGGTTGTTACACGTTCACCCAATTAGGACAAGTCCTACCATCCTCAAACAGATGGCTTGGTGGAGCGTTTCAATAAGACCTTGAAGGAGATGTTAGGAAGACAGTGACAGATGGTGGAAAGGATTGGGATAAAATGATGCCCTATCTTCTGTTCACATATAGAGAAGTGCCACAATCCTCAACAGGGTTTTCACCTTTTGAATTGCTTTATGGTCAAGATGTAAGAGGACCCCTGGATGTCCTAAAGGAAACGTGGGAGGCAGGAGTAACAACTGATGAGACGGTTCTGAGTTTTGTTTTGGAGAGGCAAGAAAGGATATAGGCAATGGCTGTCATGGTGAAAAAGAACATTGAGAAGTCCCAGGAAAGGCAGAAACACTGGTAAGACAAGGGGGCGAGAGAGCGGCAGTTTGAAGTGGGAGTGGTGTTGCCAACAACGACAGACAAGCTGTTAGCATAGTGGCAAAGACCTTACACTGTACCTAGTGGTAAAGCGAGAGGGCAAGGTGACATATCAAATTGACATGCATGATCGCAGGAGAGTCTTCCCATGTCAACATGTTGAAGGCATTCCAGGTGAGACACATGAGTTACTACATGGAAGAAGACACAGATGTACAATTCTGGGATAAAGATGTAGGAGAATCTACCTGTACTTTTGGAGAACAGCTAGATGAGGAAAAACAAAAACAATTGCAGACATTGTTGGGAGAATACAAAGTGCTTAGCAAGAAGCCAGGGTGAAAGAACATGCAGGAACATCACATAGTGACAAGTGATGTGAGGCCAGTTCGGTTGCGGGCATATCGTCTTCCTCATGCCTATAGAGAAATGTAGCTAAGGAGCTAAAAGAGATGGAAGAAAATGGGATAATTCACTTCAAGTGAGTGGTCTTCGCCAATAGTGATGGCGAAAAAGAAAGATGGAAGTTTGAGAATGTGCATAGATTACAGACAATTGAATGCAGTGACAGAGGTGGAAGCATACCCAATGCCCAGAATAGACGAGCTTATTGATCGGTTGGGCAAGGTAAGATTTATTTCCACGTTGGATGGTTATTGGCAGATGCCAGTGGCTGCTCAAGATCGCCAGAAGACAGTATTTGTAACACCAGGAGGACTCTTTCAGTTTAAAGTGATGCCATTTGGTGTTGCCAGCATCATTCCAGAGATTAATGGACCAACTGATAAAGGGTTGACAAGAGTTTGCTGCGGTTTATCTGGATGACTTGGTCATTTTCAGCACAACTTGGGAAGATCACTTGAAGCAATTGCGGGAGATTCTAACCCGTATTGGAGAAGCAAGGCTAGCTGTGAAGGTTCAGTTTGGTATGAAGCAGTGTGTGTGTCTACCTGGGACATGTGGTTGGAAATGGAATGATTCAGCCAGAAATAAGCAATGTGGAGGCAGTGCAATCTTTTGCCAGATTAAAAACCAAGACTCAGGTGACAGGCTTTGACTGGTTACTACCGGAGATTCATCCCGGATTATGCAACAGTGGCAGCACCATTGACAGACCTGACTCGAAAGTCTGCACCGAACGTAGTGCAGTGGAGTGATGCATGTAACCATGCTTTTGAAGCGCTCAAAAACCGATTGTGTAAAAGGCCTATTCTGAGCAGTCCAAACTTCTTAAAAACTTTAATTTTGCAAACAGATGCTTCGGACAGGGGAGGAGCAGTTTTAAGTCAGATTGGAGAAGATGGGGAGGAGCACCCAGTGAGATACTACAGCAGAAAATTCCAACCAAGAGAAGAGTGTTATTCGACAGTGGAGATAGAAGGTTTGGCTATAAAGTTTGCTATTAGTGAATTTCGGGTCTACTCATTGGGGAGAAAGTTCGTGATCCAAACAGATCATCATTCGTTGGAATGGCTGGACAGATTATTGTACACAGATTGGGAACAAGTAATAGGAATGATGATATACTCTCTGTCCAGGGTGGCAACAACCTAGCTTGTTGCCAGAGTAGGGAGGTGGAGTGTGACAGACTGTGTACTGAACTTACTTTCATTGGTATTACAAGGCTGAAGGGGTGTCATGACCTAATTCATATAGGGTTATGACACTCTTATTGACCTGTTGTTTATAAATGTGTATAAATATGTAAGTGACTGTTGTAAAGAAGGGAGTTTTGAAACAGTGAACCCCTAGGGTTACGCTCTATCACACAACACACGTAAAGGCATGTACACACACACACACATACACACACATACACACACACACACACACACACACACACACACACACACACACACACACACACACACACACACACACACACACACACACACACACACACACACACACACATGCTTTGTGTGGTCACTCGGCTTTTGTTCCCTGGACCACAGAAAGGGTAGCTCCATAAACTGCTCCACTATTAACCATTCACATGTGTGTGTAAATCCTAAGCTTTGTGTTGGCTGTTCAGCGTGGTCTCAATGCGTACAACTAGCATCAAAACACCCTAACTTGCTGCCCCCCACTTCACCCTATTCTGCGTAATAGTGTACGGTTTATTTGATTGTAGTCATGGATTTTGTACGTAGTTTGATTGAGTACATACAAACTATCTGTGGCATTGTGCACACCCATTATACAACAGTAGCTAATTTTTCACCTCACTCCCAACTTATCAAGTTGATTGTACAAGGTGATCATAGCAGACAACACTTTGCATAGTTAACCCTTCACACTATAATGTCCCGTTATTGTTTTCATAGGCATAGCAGACCACACCCACACAGCTGGTGATGATCATACCTTATCATCGTCATATCCTCCAGACAGTACAATGGAGTAGGAACCTCTCTGCCGTGAATGCCACAACGTGAAGTATATGCAACTCAAGCCTCAATCACCTGGTGTGCTAAATACGTGTGCATGAAATTTGTGAATTAGGACACCACAGAAAGGGACCCGCTACTAATCGTCTGGGGTGTTAATCTAAAGTCAAACTGAATAGAACTCACTATTAACTCGAGAACACCCCTCGCTAACACACGTGGCATGCGAAACATCCAACGTGCCTGCTTTCCGCGATAGAATAGTTATTATCTCTGAATAGTCGTTGCTTGTCCGGAGCAGCATCAAAGTCGCTTGTCAACATTTCTCGCAACTGTCGGTTGTTGTCAGTTTGCCAAACGCCATTGCAGAAATGTAAATCACGTGAGAGTCGTTCGTTAATTGTTGCGTCATTGTCATTAGTTAATGAGAAATGCTCTTAGCAAAGTAAGTTCACGTTTCCCGCTCGAATCGCGCCTTTCTCAGTCCTTGAACCGCTTCCATTCTCCCGAGTGGGACTGAGAAAGGCGCGATTCGAGCGGGAAACGTGGACTTACTTTGCATTGCTGTATCTCCATAACGGAAGAGGTAAAAATCAACGATCTGCAGAAATCAATATGACAGGACTCCTTTACGTGCATATCAATTTTGAAGTGATTTGGACATTCCTGCAGGGAGCTACCTGGATTTTGAACCCCTCGGGGTACTGTGCCTTGTAACGTCGGCAAGGAGCAAGGGTAAGCCACCAAAATCGATTTTCGTAGAGAGAAGTGGTGTGGCAAGAAGTGTTCGAAATAGGAAGTTGATAGCTTAAACCTTTACGGAGTTTTAGCGATTCAAATGTGAAGCATTTTAATAACGTTTTATATATATAGCTCATTTTCTCGGAAACTGACCCATATTTTGCTATTTTTAGCTGCCATGTAACGGGTGACTCAACATCATTGGTTAATTTAGTCAATCGCTAGGTTATGTTTTGAGCATGCATGTATTTTAGTCGTGCATTTGATGAATGTTGTTCCAACCTACTTCAATATGAGATCTATATTGATACCTATAAATCACAGAACAGATGATCATACCATATTTCTTTTGCTGTCATGCCATCACTAGATACTTTGCATATCATTTATGCAATGGATTGTGTGTGAGGAAATGAAACTAATTTGCATTGCATATGCCACTGCTATTAAAATATGTTATTCAGTGTTGTGCACAAGTTAGTGAGCAATGTCTTCATTAGTGCGTACACAACCATTACTTGCCTGTGCATTTGTTATATGGTTTTTATGATAAATGTAGGAAATTGTATACAAGGTTGTACATAATGTTGCATGTACACCTGTATGAATGTTTTATAGAAATAGTGTTTAGTTCTGCAATTGAATTGTTTGCCCTGCACCTTCATGACCATATGTCACAATGCTTACTGCTGGCAGCTGAATATTCTCCGTAATGCACTGCTCCCATTGTTCTAAAAGAAGTGCATCGATGTCCACTAGAGAAGATGAGCGGAAGTGATGCATTGTGGGACCCACATCCCTGTAGTCATCTTCAAAGTCTCCATCAAAGAACTCAGCTCCATCATTTGTGGTCTTCCACCACACACCTGGTCCACAAACTAGGTAGTCACTGATCCGCTCGATGTGTGATTGATATGATGCAGATTTCATTATCTCTATTCTAAAGCAGGTGTTGGTGAAGGGACCTGTAACTTTTGCAAGCTTTTCAATCTCACTTTCTTGCACTGCTATCGTATCCTCATGTTTTGAATCTTCTTCATAATGTAGGCGTTTGATGGCATTGGTGACAATGTTGTCTGTACTTTGATTTGATGTTGTCTTGCTAATTTGTTTCACTTGACTAAACATTCTCTCTTGAATCTCAGTGTTCAGTGATCTCAAACAAATGATTCTATACAGCAGAGGTGAGTGTGTTGTTAGCGCATGAAAATAGCGACCAAACAGTTTTCGTCGTGTCATATGCTTTGGTGCCAGGAATAACTTTGCACACAAATATGCATGATAAAATGCTATGTTGTGCAGATTGAGTATAGATTTTGGTGTTCGTTTCGCCTCACTTGCGTAGAGTATCTTTGAAATTTGCACTGCAGTTTGAAAAATATTGCATAGCATGGAATCTGGTTGAGTCTCTTTTGTTTTCAAATACATCAAAATCATTGCTTTTCTGTAGTCGCATCCTCGTAGTGTGTCTTTGCTTAAAACTGCTGCTTGTATTTTGTGTAACTCAGTTTTTACCCCTTCTGGTGCAATGCAAATACTCTCTTCAATGACATTAGAAAAATGACCCTTAATGTCGTGAAGGGGTTCCAGTGGTGAAACCTCATACTGCACAAGATTAAGAGATTCTAATGACTCAGTTGGGTTGGTCTGCAACAATGCTGGAACGCTGACGATTCCCATTTTGAGTTCTTCAAAGTCTTTGTCCAGTTGTGGCCGTTTTTTGCCTTTGATATCGATGCATCTTCTAGCCAACTCAACTCTTAACTGTTCAATACTTAGCCCGTCAAACGGAGTGGCATTGTTATTTTCCCACGATGCTCCTTTCAATACAAATTCCTGTCGATCTTTAAAAGACAATTTCGGACTTCTGTAACAGTGCACAATGTCATCAAACAAAGTTGACCGTGCACCACAACCAACGCAGCAGTAATTTCCTCCTATAGAATGACCCGCCTCAAATTGTTGCGCAGGGCCATCACCATGGAAAAATCGAAGCACATCTGTAATTTCCAGGCCTTCAGATGTAAATAACTTGGTTCCCATTTGTTGCATGCACTGTCTTCTGCATTCAATGAACTTTCTCTGATCTTCAATACTTGACGTAGATCTTCCTATAATGTGCAGCTCGGGACGTTCCACTATTGCTTGGACATTAACATACATCCCTGTACGTCGAAATACTTCCTCATCTGTAACATAGAGTGCTGGGTCATATATTGCAGATACAAGAACTAGTATGAGGCCATGGCCACATACACTAGAATGGTCATGCCAGATTTTTAGATGCCTTGTGGTCTCTTTCTGGTGCTTAAGATTGGATCGTACCAAGCCAAGTTCTTCATGTTTTTGAAGTATTCGTTTTCTTACATCTAGAAGTGGAATTTTTCTTGCGTGTGTTTGAGTACTGGCTGTGATCACCTTCCCATTATCGATCTTGAAATACTCGCTTTTTTTTTCCACAACTTCCTCTCCAATTAGTATCACACCTTTCTCAATTTCTTCTGACAGTTTATTCTTATAAAAAGCAGATGGTTTCTTCATTGGCATGGTTATACCCCCAAGGATTTTCTTTTTCCTCCGTCTTGGTGCTCTTTTTACATCAGTTCTGCATGCTGCAGGAATATTGCATGCTTGTAGAAACTCCTTTACCATTTGCCCACCATTTTTCTGCACAACACCATGTCTCCTTGCCAGCTCACTCCAATTCACCTTTTGTTCGTCACTCCATGCACTTGCCTCTGCCAGAACAGCTTCTTTGTCAACTAGAACAGTAGTCAGTGAGCATCCATGAATTCTCTTTCTCATAAGTTTTTCTGCTGAAGCAGTTGCATTCGTACACTTGCTTTCCAGACCCTCTACTTTTCTTGCCCTGTCATAAAACCTCCAGCTGAGTCTGTTTCCCATTACTGTTTCCAGGGCTGTGTCATCAATCACCTTTTGTATCGAACTCTTAACTTGCTTCGCATTTTCTTGGAGCTGTCTCCTTCTTGATGATGATGATATTAGCTGTGAACCTGGTGTGCGTGCAATAATAGATTGAGCACTTTCACCAAATTTGGAGCTGCAGATGGCATTTAGTTGTAATAATGCATTCCTTGCCAATTTTTTTGGAGAAGAGATATGTTCTGAGGTCAGAAAAATTTGTAGTTCATTCTCATCAGGTTTAGAACCTTTCCTGTGATGAAAAGCACTGTGCAGGCAACCATATGCTGTGGGACATTTGGTACATTTGCTTACACTGTGTTCCTTTTTTTCATCGTCACACAACTTCATCCATTCAGTAGGCGAGAATGTCTCCATGTATGTTGTTCTCATGATGGTTGGGTTCCACTTTTTGTTGAACGTTGACATCAGTTTTTTTTAGCTTTTTAACTACAGTGCTGCGTGACAATACCATGTCTGGGTAATCAGAGAACTGTTGGTTGTAGGCTTCTGTAATTTTGGTGTATGTGTGTGTATCAAGCTTTGTCTTCTTTGCATACTGCTTCTGAGTGATGGTTCTCAGTGTAGTTATTGCATAGTTGCAGCTGATTTCAGTCATCATGTTGAACTTTCTTCGATGTTATAAGTTCATGGGAAAATGGAAAAGGGGAGACGGAACCGCGGGGGAGCAAAAGAGGGGAGCAGGGAGACACAACACGCCCCGCGACACGCACGCCCGCGACACACCGGCCCCGCGACACAACACGCACCCGGGACACACCACGCCCGCGACACACCACGCCCCGCGACACACCACGCCCCGCGACACAGCACGCCCGGGACACACCACGCCCGCGACACACCACGCCCCGCGACACACCACGCCCGCGACACACCACGCCCGCGACACACCACGCCCCGCGACACACCACGCCCCGCGACACACCACGCCCCGGGACACAAACACGCCCGCGACACACCACGCCCGGGACACAGCACGCCCGCGACAGACACGCCCCGCGACACACCACGCCCGCGACACACCACGCCCCGCGACAGACGACGCCCCGCGACACACCACGCCCCGGGACAGCACGCCCCGGGACACAACACGCCCCGGACACAACACGCCCCGCGACACACCACGCCCCGCGACACACCACGGCCCGCGACACACCACGCCCCGCGACACACCACGCCCCGCGACACACCACGCCCGCGACACACCACGCCCGCGACAGACGACGCCCCGCGACACACCACGGCCCGCGACACACCAGCCCCGCGACACACCGCCGCGACACAACGCCCGCGACACACCACGCCCGCGACACACCACGCCCGCGACACACCACGCACGCCCGCGACACACCACGCCCCGAGCGACACACCACGCCCCGCGACACACCACGCCCGCGCCACCACCCGCGACACACCACGCCCGGACAGACGACCCCGCGACACACCACGGCCCGCGACACACCACGCCCCGACACACCACCCCGCTACACACCACTTCCCTACACACCACTCCCCTCTACACACCACTCCCCTTCTACACACCACTCCCCTCTACACACCACTCCCCTCTACACACCACTCCCTCTACACACCACTCCCCTCTACACACCACTCCCTCTACACACCACTCCCCTTTTCAAACTTACCCCTTCTACACTCTACACCAACAAATGTGTGACATCCATATTTGAATCTTTCATTTCTAGAGCTGCGCAATGATCAAGAGTGCTCCAGAAGATATTATTATGTGTTAGCTATGATTACAGTATTTGTTCATGTGCAGTTGTATGATTGAATGAATCCATCAACATGAATTTGATTCAGTTTTCATGCTGCCATTATTAATAATGAGTGTCTCATAATTCGTATTGAAATCTTGATGCGTGTGTACATGCATGGTCCCCTAGCTAGCTCGCCGAGTTTGCATGTTGTAATAGCAAGATAACTATACTTTCAAACCAAACACACACGCTTATATTCAACTTCAGTTACCTTTCACGATCTGCCAAAATTTCTGCTTTACACTGACAGATACTGCAGCAGCCGCGGGTAGATGCCGCCCGGAATAGTGATTGGTTGTTACGTATATACAAAGCCACACCCCCTAGTTACCGGCCGCACGAATGGCCGCCCTGAAAGAACCTCAATTTTATATTTCATTGTGCGGACGTATGAACGGTTCTAAAACTGTCAAACACCAATACAGTACCATTCAAGACGGCTTGAAGTTTCCAATTTCGAGTGGAATGGTAGGTTTCATTACCAAATAGTAATATAATGAAATTTAAACTGCAATGAAATGCACTCCGTGTATAAAGATAGTACAACTTTTCATCTTTTCAAGAGACGCATACGTCTAGGTACGCCACACCACATGATTTCTCATAGCACTGAATAATTCCTTTGCATCTATGTGTAAAAAAGTCATAAAAACATTGGTTTAAACATCCGCGTTATGCAGAACAGTGAAATAAACAAGTACAATACAAATTGTTGCAGCACGCGCGTACTTCGTTGCTATGACACCAATTTTTCCTAGAACATCAAAAAACCTCGATGCATTATCATACAATGCTTAAGTCGCCCTAGCAAGTCAAAGTGTGTGAACAGTACGTTACCAAAGTGGACAAAAATATGATGATTTATTTTTACGGCCAGCAAAAAATTGCCTTAACATCATTGAGAAAGAGTATTCGGCCGCTTTAAAATGATATTCGAAATAGCTATGTAAAAGGCGAAACACTAAAACCTAGTTTCTCGGGCTGGAAGGTGTGTGTATGTGTCGTACATAGATTTTACTAATTGGATCCATTCACCGCTTGTCCTGAAAGTTAGTTAACGGAAGTTTAATACCTTATAAACTTTGCTCATGTGCAAAATTTCATTTATATAAGCACTTTAACTTCAAACAACTTCATGTATAAGTAATAGATTAATAAGCGGGGTGCATTCTAGGGTAGTTTACAAGTTCAGCTACACAATGACATAGCACAATGCCAAGTTGCACACCGACCTATTTCCGCCTCGAGCGATTTTCCCTTGCCAAACATGGCTGTGTTCAAACTTCGGAATAGCTTTATCGCAACGTCCAGTACAATCTTGGAGTGGATAATGAGAATCCTCAGTTCGTGCTCTTTCTTTACATATATGATTTAGATGCTTTCATTATAGTAATCTGAAAGAAAAATAACCAAGCGTAACATGCATTTTCAAGCTAATTTTAATTACGTTACGGGGGGGTCACGACCTTAATATAAGATGTTGTGAAATACCGATATGGCTAGCTTTGTAATATGTTTTTGAATACTGAAATGCCTCTTTCTATGACGGTGCACATATACTGGATTTGTTGGGAGACCTGAACTAACCCCTTCCCCCGCGACAATGCGATGTAATAGATGGCTTGTGCATGTGGACTGCATGCATAGGATTAGTGAGTATGTTGGACTCAATGGTACAGTTCTAATGAAGACACCCTTGGATGAGAAAAAGTGTTAATTGACCTCAACCTCATTACATCTGTCGATGTGTCCAGGGTATGCAGGGCCCTCCACAGGGGTACATGTGTCCAGGGTATGCAGGGCCCTCCACAGGGGTACATGTATGCAGGGCCCTCCACAGGGGTACATGTGTCCAGGGTATGCAGGGCCCTCCAGAAGGGTACATGTGTCCAGGGTATGCAGGGCCCTCCACAGGGGTACATGTGTCCAGGGTATGCAGGGTCCTCCACAGGGGTACATGTGTCCAGGGTATGCAGGGCCCTCCAGAAGGGTACATGTGTCCAGGGTATGCAGGGCCCTCCACAGGGGTACATGTGTCCAGGGTATGCAGGGCCCTCCACAGGGGTACATGTGTCCAGGGTATGCAGGGCCCTCCACACGGGTACATGTGTCCAGGGTATGCAGGGTCCTCCACAGGGGTACATGTGTCCAGGGTATGCAGGGTCCTCCACAGGGGTACATGTGTCCAGGGTATGCAGGGTCCTCCACAGGGGTACATGTGTCCAGGGTATGCAGGGCCCTCCACAGGGATACATGTGTCCAGGGTATGCAGGGCCCTCCACACGGGTACATGTGTCCAGGGTATGCAGGACCCTCCAGAAGGGTATATGGCTATTCTTTGTAGGACACTGGAGAGTTCTAATTGTAATTGTAATAATATATTGGTTGTCCAATTTATGCACAACAAATTGATCATGTCTGGTACCAGTGGTCATCAATAGATGAGTGGTCATCATTGGGTCATGTGTGGTACCAGTGGTCATCAATGGATGAGTGGTCATCATAGGGTCATGTGTGGTACCAGTGGTCATCAATGGATGAGTGGTCATCATTGGGTCATGTGTGGTACCAGTGTTTATCAATGGATGAGTGGTCATCATTGGGTCATGTGTGGTACCAATGGATGAGTGGTCATCATTGGGTCATGTGTGGTACCAGTGTTTATCAATGGATGAGTGGTCATCATTGGGTCATGTGTGGTACCAGTGGTCATCAATGGATGAGTGGTCATCATTGGGTCATGTGTGGTACTAGTGGTCATCAATGGATGAGTGGTCATCATTGGGTCATGTGTGGTACCAGTGTTTATCAATGGATGAGTGGTCATCATTGGGTCAGTGTTTATCAATGGATGAGTGGTCATCATTGGGTCATGTGTGGTACCAGTGGTCATCATTGGGTCATGTGTGGTACCAGTGGTCATCAATGGATGAGTGGTCAACATTGGGTCATGTGTGGTACCAGTGGTCATCAATGGATGAGTGGTCATCATTGGGTCATGTGTGGTACCAGTGGTCATCAATGGATGAGTGGTCATCATTGGGTCATGTGTGGTACCAGTGTTTATCAATGGATGAGTGGTCATCATTGGGTCATGTGTGGTACCAGTGTTTATCAATGGATGAGTGGTCATCATTGGGTCATGTGTGGTACCAGTGTTTATCAATGGATGAGTGGTCATCATTGGGTCATGTGTGGTACCAGTGGTCATCAATGGATGAGTGGTCATCATTGGGTCATGTGTGGTACCAGTGGTCATCAATGGATGAGTGGTCATCATTGGGTCATGTGTGGTACCAGTGTTTATCAATGGATGAGTGGTCATCATTGGGTCATGTGTGGTACCAGTGGTCATCAATGGATGAGTGGTCATCATTGGGTCATGTGTGGTACCAGTGGTCATCAATGGATGAGTGGTCATCATTGGGTCATGTGTGGTACCAGTGGTGATCATTGGGTCATGTGTGGTACCAGTGGTCATCAATGGATGAGTGGTCAACATTGGGTCATGTGTGGTACCAGTGGTCATCAATGGATTAGTGGTCATCATTGGGTCATGTGTGGTACCAGTGGTCATCAATGGATGAGTGGTCAACATTGGGTCATGTGTGGTACCAGTGGTCATCAATGGATGAGTGGTCATCATTGGGTCATGTGTGGTACCAGTGGTCATCAATGGATGAGTGGTCATCATTGGGTCATGTGTGGTACCAGTGGTCATCATTGGGTCATGTGTGGTACCAGTGGTCATCAATGGATGAGTGGTCAACATTGGGTCATGTGTGGTACCAGTGGTCATCAATGGATTAGTGGTCATCATTGGGTCATGTGTGGTACCAGTGGTCATCAATGGATGAGTGGTCATCATTGGGTCATGTGTGGTACCAGTGGTCATCAATGGATGAGTGGTCAACATTGGGTCATGTGTGGTACCAGTGGTCATCAATGGATGAGTGGTCATCATTGGGTCATGTGTGGTACCAGTGTTTATCAATGGATGAGTGGTCATCATTGGGTCATGTGTGGTACCAGTGGTCATCAATGGATGAGTGGTCATCATTGGGTCATGTGTGGTACCAGTGGTCATCAATGGATGAGTGGTCATCATTGGGTCATGTGTGGTACCAGTGGTGATCATTGGGTCATGTGTGGTACCAGTGGTCATCAATGGATGAGTGGTCAACATTGGGTCATGTGTGGTACCAGTGGTCATCAATGGATTAGTGGTCATCATTGGGTCATGTGTGGTACCAGTGGTCATCAATGGATGAGTGGTCAACATTGGGTCATGTGTGGTACCAGTGGTCATCAATGGATGAGTGGTCATCATTGGGTCATGTGTGGTACCAGTGGTCATCAATGGATGAGTGGTCATCATTGGGTCATGTGTGGTACCAGTGGTCATCATTGGGTCATGTGTGGTACCAGTGGTCATCAATGGATGAGTGGTCAACATTGGGTCATGTGTGGTACCAGTGGTCATCAATGGATTAGTGGTCATCATTGGGTCATGTGTGGTACCAGTGGTCATCAATGGATGAGTGGTCATCATTGGGTCATGTGTGGTACCAGTGGTCATCAATGGATGAGTGGTCAACATTGGGTCATGTGTGGTACCAGTGGTCATCAATGGATGAGTGGTCATCATTGGGTCATGTGTGGTACAAGTGGTCATCAATGGATGAGTGGTCATCATTGGGTCATGTGTGGTACCAGTGGTCATCAATGGATGAGTGGTCAACATTGGGTCATGTGTGGTACCAGTGGTCAACAATGGATGAGTGGTCAACATTGGGTCATGTGTGGTACCAGTGGTCATCAATGGATGAGTGGTCATCATTGGGTCATGTGTGGTACCAGTGGTCAACAATGGATGAGTGGTCATCATTGGGTCATGTGTGGTACCAGTGTTTATCAATGGATGAGTGGTCATCATTGGGTCATGTGTGGTACCAATGGATGAGTGGTCATCATTGGGTCATGTGTGGTACCAGTGGTCATCAATGGATTAGTGGTCATCATTGGGTCATGTGTGGTACCAGTGGTCATCAATGGATGAGTGGTCAACATTGGCATGTGTGGTACCAGTGGTCATCAATGGATGAGTGGTCATCATTGGGTCATGTGTGGTACAAGTGGTCATCAATGGATGAGTGGTCATCATTGGGTCATGTGTGGTACCAGTGGTCATCAATGGATGAGTGGTCAACATTGGGTCATGTGTGGTACCAGTGGTCAACAATGGATGAGTGGTCAACATTGGGTCATGTGTGGTACCAGTGGTCATCAATGGATGAGTGGTCATCATTGGGTCATGTGTGGTACCAGTGGTCAACAATGGATGAGTGGTCATCATTGGGTCATGTGTGGTACCAGTGGTCAACAATGGATGAGTGGTCATCATTGGGTCATGTGTGGTACCAGTGGTCATCAATGGATGAGTCGTCATCATTGGGTCATGTGTGGTACAAGTGGTCATCAATGGATGAGTGGTCATCATTGGGTCATGTGTGGTACCAGTGGTCATCAATGGATGAGTGGTCAACATTGGGTCATGTGTTGTACCAGTGGTCAACAATGGATGAGTGGTCAACATTGGGTCATGTGTGGTACCTGTGGTCATCAATGGATGAGTGGTCATCATTGGGTCATGTGTGGTACAAGTGGTCATCAATGAATGAGTGGTCATCATTGGGTCATGTGTGGTACCAGTGGTCATCAATGGATGAGTGGTCAACATTGGGTCATGTGTGGTACCAGTGGTCAACAATGGATGAGTGGTCAATATTGGGTCATGTGTGGTACCAGTGGTCATCAATGGATGAGTGGTCATCATTGGGTCATGTGTGGTACCAGTGGTCAACAATGGATGAGTGGTCATCATTGGGTCATGTGTGGTACCAGTGGTCATCAATGGATGAGTGGTCATCATTGGGTCATGTGTGGTACAAGTGGTCATCAATGGATGAGTGGTCATCATTGGGTCATGTGTGGTACCAGTGGTCATCAATGGATGAGTGGTCAACATTGGGTCATGTGTGGTACCAGTGGTCAACAATGGATGAGTGGTCAACATTGGGTCATGTGTGGTACCAGTGGTCATCAATGGATGAGTGGTCATCATTGGGTCATGTGTGGTACCAGTGGTCAACAATGGATGAGTGGTCATCATTGGGTCATGTGTGGTACCAGTGGTCATCAATGGATGAGTGGTCATCATTGGGTCATGTGTGGTACCAGTGGTCATCAATGGATGAGTGGTCAACATTGGGTCATGTGTGGTACCAGTGGTCAACAATGGATGAGTGGTCAACATTGGGTCATGTGTGGTACCAGTGGTCATCATTGGGTCATGTGTGGTACCAGTGGTCATCAATGGATGAGTGGTCAACATTGGGTCATGTGTGGTACCAGTGGTCATCAATGGATTAGTGGTCATCATTGGGTCATGTGTGGTACCAGTGGTCATCAATGGATGAGTGGTCATCATTGGGTCATGTGTGGTACCAGTGGTCATCAATGGATGAGTGGTCAACATTGGGTCATGTGTGGTACCAGTGGTCATCAATGGATGAGTGGTCATCATTGGGTCATGTGTGGTACCAGTGTTTATCAATGGATGAGTGGTCATCATTGGGTCATGTGTGGTACCAGTGGTCATCAATGGATGAGTGGTCATCATTGGGTCATGTGTGGTACCAGTGGTCATCAATGGATGAGTGGTCATCATTGGGTCATGTGTGGTACCAGTGGTGATCATTGGGTCATGTGTGGTACCAGTGGTCATCAATGGATGAGTGGTCAACATTGGGTCATGTGTGGTACCAGTGGTCATCAATGGATTAGTGGTCATCATTGGGTCATGTGTGGTACCAGTGGTCATCAATGGATGAGTGGTCAACATTGGGTCATGTGTGGTACCAGTGGTCATCAATGGATGAGTGGTCATCATTGGGTCATGTGTGGTACCAGTGGTCATCAATGGATGAGTGGTCATCATTGGGTCATGTGTGGTACCAGTGGTCATCATTGGGTCATGTGTGGTACCAGTGGTCATCAATGGATGAGTGGTCAACATTGGGTCATGTGTGGTACCAGTGGTCATCAATGGATTAGTGGTCATCATTGGGTCATGTGTGGTACCAGTGGTCATCAATGGATGAGTGGTCATCATTGGGTCATGTGTGGTACCAGTGGTCATCAATGGATGAGTGGTCAACATTGGGTCATGTGTGGTACCAGTGGTCATCAATGGATGAGTGGTCATCATTGGGTCATGTGTGGTACAAGTGGTCATCAATGGATGAGTGGTCATCATTGGGTCATGTGTGGTACCAGTGGTCATCAATGGATGAGTGGTCAACATTGGGTCATGTGTGGTACCAGTGGTCAACAATGGATGAGTGGTCAACATTGGGTCATGTGTGGTACCAGTGGTCATCAATGGATGAGTGGTCATCATTGGGTCATGTGTGGTACCAGTGGTCAACAATGGATGAGTGGTCATCATTGGGTCATGTGTGGTACCAGTGTTTATCAATGGATGAGTGGTCATCATTGGGTCATGTGTGGTACCAATGGATGAGTGGTCATCATTGGGTCATGTGTGGTACCAGTGGTCATCAATGGATTAGTGGTCATCATTGGGTCATGTGTGGTACCAGTGGTCATCAATGGATGAGTGGTCAACATTGGCATGTGTGGTACCAGTGGTCATCAATGGATGAGTGGTCATCATTGGGTCATGTGTGGTACAAGTGGTCATCAATGGATGAGTGGTCATCATTGGGTCATGTGTGGTACCAGTGGTCATCAATGGATGAGTGGTCAACATTGGGTCATGTGTGGTACCAGTGGTCAACAATGGATGAGTGGTCAACATTGGGTCATGTGTGGTACCAGTGGTCATCAATGGATGAGTGGTCATCATTGGGTCATGTGTGGTACCAGTGGTCAACAATGGATGAGTGGTCATCATTGGGTCATGTGTGGTACCAGTGGTCAACAATGGATGAGTGGTCATCATTGGGTCATGTGTGGTACCAGTGGTCATCAATGGATGAGTCGTCATCATTGGGTCATGTGTGGTACAAGTGGTCATCAATGGATGAGTGGTCATCATTGGGTCATGTGTGGTACCAGTGGTCATCAATGGATGAGTGGTCAACATTGGGTCATGTGTTGTACCAGTGGTCAACAATGGATGAGTGGTCAACATTGGGTCATGTGTGGTACCTGTGGTCATCAATGGATGAGTGGTCATCATTGGGTCATGTGTGGTACAAGTGGTCATCAATGAATGAGTGGTCATCATTGGGTCATGTGTGGTACCAGTGGTCATCAATGGATGAGTGGTCAACATTGGGTCATGTGTGGTACCAGTGGTCAACAATGGATGAGTGGTCAATATTGGGTCATGTGTGGTACCAGTGGTCATCAATGGATGAGTGGTCATCATTGGGTCATGTGTGGTACCAGTGGTCAACAATGGATGAGTGGTCATCATTGGGTCATGTGTGGTACCAGTGGTCATCAATGGATGAGTGGTCATCATTGGGTCATGTGTGGTACAAGTGGTCATCAATGGATGAGTGGTCATCATTGGGTCATGTGTGGTACCAGTGGTCATCAATGGATGAGTGGTCAACATTGGGTCATGTGTGGTACCAGTGGTCAACAATGGATGAGTGGTCAACATTGGGTCATGTGTGGTACCAGTGGTCATCAATGGATGAGTGGTCATCATTGGGTCATGTGTGGTACCAGTGGTCAACAATGGATGAGTGGTCATCATTGGGTCATGTGTGGTACCAGTGGTCATCAATGGATGAGTGGTCATCATTGGGTCATGTGTGGTACCAGTGGTCATCAATGGATGAGTGGTCAACATTGGGTCATGTGTGGTACCAGTGGTCAACAATGGATGAGTGGTCAACATTGGGTCATGTGTGGTACCAGTGGTCATCAATGGATGAGTGGTCATCATTGGGTCATGTGTGGTACCAGTGGTTATCAATGGATGAGTGGTCATCATTGGGTCATGTGTGGTACCAGTGGTCATCAATGGATGAGTGGTCATCATTGGGTCATGTGTGGTACCAGTGTTTATCAATGGATGAGTGGTCATCATTGGGTCATGTGTGGTACCAGTGGTTATCAATGGATGAGTGGTCATCATTGGGTCATGTGTGGTACCAGTGGTCATCAATGGATGAGTGGTCATCATTGGGTCATGTGTGGTACCAGTGTTTATCAATGGATGAGTGGTCATCATTGGATGAGTGGTCATCATTGGGTCATGTGTGGTACCAGTGGTTATCAATGGATGAGTGGTCATCATTGGGTCATGTGTGGTACCAGTGGTCATCAATGGATGAGTGGTCATCATTGGGTCATGTGTGGTACCAGTGTTTATCAATGGATGAGTGGTCATCATTGGGTCATGTGTGGTACCAGTGGTCATCAATGGATGAGTGGTCATCATTGGGTCATGTGTGGTACCAGTGGTCATCAATGGAGATCTTGACCACATCATCTTACCACTAAATATTATATTTCAACTGTAAGCACATTTTGAAATGTATTGGTTGATGCACACATGATTATGTGTTGGGGGATTGATTCAATCTCTGATAATGTACATTTGGTAATGGTGGATGGGGAGGATGGAATATATGGGTAGGTTGTAACTGAATTAAAGCATGATGGGTGGAGGAGGATTAGATGTACAGTCCCATTGCCCTTAAGGAGCTAGAAGATGAGGGTGTGGCAATCAT
>JABACO010000750.1:0-21998 GCA_013339895.1 Ephydatia muelleri | reverse complement strand
AACCTCCACCATGAGATCATCCAGGTACACCAACACATCTGGAATGCCTTGCAGGATGTTTTCCATTGTATGTTGAAATATGGCAGGAGCTGAAGCCACACCAAAAGGCAATCTGAACAAGCCTTTGTGTGTAGAGATTGTAACATATTTCTTTGATTCTTGTTTCAGTTCTACCTGCAAGTAAGCATTGGCAAGGTCTAGCTTTGTAAACACCTTCCCTTTTCCTAGGGATGATATCATGTATTCAATGCATGGCAACGGGTATTTCTGCACGCTTGCAACTTGATTTACAGTTAACTTATAATCTCCACACAGACGAATGCCACCATCTCCTTTGACCACTGGAACCACAACAGCTGCCCAATCAGAGTGAGTCACAGGTTCTAAAATGCCTGCTGCCTCCAATCTCTTTAGCTCTTCCTCCACTCTAGCTCGCAAGGCATATGGTACTGGTCTTGGTTTGAAAAACAATGGCCTGGCCTTTGGATCCACATGAATCTTGACTTTCACTCCTTTTATCTGACCCAGCTCCTCCTTGAACAAGACTGAATGTTTGCCCAATAATGATTGGAGGCAGTCGTCAGTACTAGGCCTGAGTACAGATAAGTTAGGCTGTAACGCACTTATCCAATCCCTTCCCATCAAAGAGGGACCATCACCACTACCAATAAATTCAATGAAGTCTGTTTATCTCGAAACTGCGCATCAACCTTAATTTCCCCACGAATGTTCAGTCTTTCTCCTGAGTAAGTGCAAAGCCACATCAGTGGTCAAAAGGGAGGGGGCGTGCCTCCCCGACCCACGCATTTTTATACGTTCTTTCGCTAATGACCGAAGCTGCTGCTCCGGTATCTATCTCCATTTCGATTGTAACGTTGTTGACCTTTACTGGAGCTCTCAGAGGATCTGGTGAACAGAAATTATACAAGGTGCTTGTTTTCAGGAGCTCTGGAGAATCTTGTTTCATCTCCTTGACCTTGGGACTCTCCGTTTACCCGTGTCCTCCCGATTCTGTCTACATGCCCGAGCAATGTGCCCTCGTTTCCCACAATTGTTGCAGTCTGCCGACCTGAAACGACACTCAGATGCTAGGTGGTTGCCATGGCAACGGTAACAATTACTAGTGGACATTGTTCTTTCCTGTCCTTTTATGTTTACAACGTGTACCTCCATTGTCTCAGGTCGTTGGAGATCTTTGGCATTCTGCTTAGATGATTCCGCCGTCTGTGCAAGTCCAAAAGCAAAGGTACTCCGCGAGTAGTCTTTGCTGAAGCTTCTGGTTCCGGAGACCGCACACCAACCTGTCTCTCAACATAACATCTAGAGTATCCCCAAACTCACAAAATTCCGATAGCCTTCTTAGTTCGGCCACGAACTGGGATAAACTTTCTGAGTCTTGTTGAGAATGACAAAAGAACTTAAAACGTTGTACAATACTAGACGGTGCCGGCAACAAGTGGGCATGTACCAACTGGACATTTCGCTGAAGGACTTTTCCATTGCCTTGGCAGGGAACACCAGGCTTCGGATAAGCTGGTACGTACCCCCACTGCATGCACTAAGGAGTATAGACTATGGCGCCGAAGGCGCCCTCGTTCATGGCCGAAAAATTGCGAAATTTTTTAGGAGCGACGGGTGTTTTTTGACACCGGATTCGGGAAGGGTGCAAGTTGACCTAGTCCTCGCGCCTTCGGCGCTCGCACCCTAAACCCTAAACCCTAAAACCTAAGAATCCTCCTAGACCAGCTAGCAAGACTGTGCGTTGCTTAGCAGGTTTTGAAATGCCATTGGCCACAAAGTATTGCGCTAACGTTCACAATGGTATGTCCAGTTGTCTGCATGTGTCTCTGTTAAAGGGTTCCACAGTGCCAATTGGGGCTGCCATCGTGTATTCCAGTTCACCTCATCGCCAATGTAGTAACCGTAGCACATGGGGCGCTGGCTATCGTGGAGAGAGTCAGCGGACACACAATTGCAACACACGCTATGAACACTATACATATACAATACAACAGCTCAGCCTCCAGTCCAGCTGGAATACGTGCACGACTCCGTCCCTCAGTCTCCGCCTTATACAGGACTAGGTAGCGTGCCCCTGCTCCCACAGCATGACATCATTATGACATGTAACTCGTCCACTACAAACCACGAACTATAAATGTGGTGCTACTGTCCAGTCCACGGTCCTACACAATCAAGCAGGTCAGAACACAGCTAAACAAATCCTTAAAGACACAAATGCATCGGGTCCCTATGCCACACCATGGAGTATATTGCTCATTAAGAGAGAGGCTAAAAGATGAGATTGAAGAATTCGTAAGTACTATTACTAATAAGTTTATCCAAAACTAAACATGCAAGTCCTTAGGTGCAGCTTCACCCAGAAATTAACCCGTAATGTTGTACGAGTAAAGTTAAGTGGGGATGGAGCGAAGTTTAGCCGATGCTCAAGCTTCTTCCTGCTGTCTTTTTCTTTGCTGAACATAGAACAGTGTGTTCTTTCATCACAAGGTGTGTTGTCAGTATTCAGTGATGAAATGTACATTATTTCAAATCACCAATATTTAGCCTTTCTGCTGCATAGTAAATGCTAACTCTTCCTTTCCTGTGGTACTCTTCCTTCCGATAATCACACACTGGCTGTGGTTAAGATGACAGAATGTCATGACAATCTGTTACAGCACTTCGCCCCCTCCTTGATGAAATCAAACTCCTTTTGGATGTGCGTTCTATTGAAGTTGAGGGGGAAAGATATGAACTGGAGTTTTTCTTAGGTGGTGATTTAAAGGTAGATGGTCAAGCCAACTCCACGTATGCCTGCATATGGTGCCTGATACCAGCCTGTGATCGGTATTTAACAGCTCTGTTATCATTAGATATCTTATAGTTGTACATATATCTGCTATACAGTTGGAAAACTTCTAAACAACAGACAAAGTGATCAATTGAACACATTCTAAGATGTGCCACAGGAAGATCCAGAGGAATGTTCAGTGTGAAGCACCCACCTCTTCTTCCCATTTGTCTGGACCCTGTGGTTCCAGATGAATTACATTTGTTCCTTCGCGTCATGGATATCCTCCTTGGTAATGTCATAGCACAAGTTATAGCCATTGACATCAAAGCTGTAAAAAAGCACAGTGACCCACTTCTTGGAGCAACAATCCAGAAGCTGGTGGCAAAGATCCAGTCATGTGGTGTGCCATTTCAAATATGGAAGAAGGATGACAACTCCAAGCTGGATTGGACATAAATCGGGGGGCGGGGGGGGGGCCTGAAAAATGGAAGATCCTCTCCCAGCTTCCAGCACATTTTGCTGAAATTCTACCTCCAGAGAGCAGTAAAAGTATTGCTCAATTATGGAAGGTACATGCAATCCACCACGTGTGTCCATCTCTAATCACTGTACCATTATTTGTTTAGGACTTTGAGGAACTATACTCAGAGATTGGAAGCTGGACACTGGATAGCGCCATTGTTGAAGCAAAGGTGTAGTACACTAAGTCATCCTCCTGGCAACATATACCACTATGCATGTACATTCTTATCACTTCTGTATTCAGAAGTGGATAGTAGACTTCGTTTCACTGTTCAAGGTGGCAGAAGGGTATCAGAGGGACAACATCACGCCTTACATGCATCTTATGGCTGCACACTGTACCTGAGATGATCACTTTGCACAGTAACTTAAAACAGTTTAGCTGTCAAGGTGAGTGCACACAGTGATTAAATGGGACATGTCAGTGAAAAGGAACCTAACAAATTGATATAAATTTTAAGCTACAATATTTACACTTCCCATTGATGTGAATGCGTAAAGAGTTGTTACTCCAAGATGACCTGCCTTGTTTTTGTAAAGGACTTTACCATCCGTTTGAAATCAAAAATTGAGAACTTGATGAAAAAAATGTTACATCCCTTTTAGACATTGTTCTAAAGTTCACTGCTCCATTAACATTTACATGTACATGTACTTACTAAATGCACTATGGCATAAACAACTCAACAGGGATTGAAAAGCTGAACTATGTGGCAAAACGAAGTTACTTCGGCTCGTGCAAGTGGAATCCTTCTGAAGAAATCATGCAAACTCATTACTTTGCTAGAAGGCACGACGTTATGTTAATAGGGACCACGAATATTGGGAAGCGGGAATAAAAAGTAGCAGAAAACGTTGACGAATTTAAACTTGAATACATGTATATGTACATGTAGCTCGATTTTTCCACAAATACAGTAAGTTAATTCAACCTATCATACACATGCATGACAGGCCATTGATGGTATCATGGTCTATAACAAAATACTACAAAATCTTTTTGGGACCATGACTATGGATATATGTAAATGTACAGTAATGTACGTTATGGTTCATACAGTCAGAGAAGACTCTGTTTCTGATGCTCACATAGACAAGCATATTTAAAAGGCATTATGAATATCTGTGCTAAAATGGAGCTAGCAAGTTCTAAGACCTTTCATAGGCGGATCCAGGGGTTGGTGGGTGATATAGGTGCCTGGGCACTTCCTTCCAAGGTCCAGTCAATATTTATCATCATTAACTACGTATTTCATTAATATATAACTATTCATTGTAGTGCTTCACCGTGGCACTTTTTATGAAACGCCAAAGTACAATTTAAAGTTGTTTCAGCGGATTATTGGCAAAGCGAATAGCAGATTTTGAAACTGGGATCAATGAAGAATTAGACAGCATATAACCCTCAAAAGCTGTGCAGTTCCACTATGACTTTGAGATTGATTATGATGCTGTTATTCACATGTTTTCAAGGAAGCACCCTTGAAGAATGAATGTGCTCTATGATGATGCTTCATATTACACATTGACAGTAATATATTTTCAGCATCTAAATCCTCTGTTTTTCGACCCAACTTAAATTAACTAATACATTCAAAAGAGGCTGCATACATGTATGAGCGGTTAATACGCTTATAATTTACCGTACGTGTACCCCTCCCTACATTATCAGCCTGCGATTGACTGCATCTGCCTATGTATTTGCACCTCATCCTGGAGTTGGGCTCGCTGCTGCTATCGCTATGAAATAGTGTCCAACACGTAACTGACTCTTCACGAAATTGCCATATTGAACCACACAAAATGCAACATGCAATCTCTAATAAAAGGCACTTCTAGATGTGTTTTTCACACGTACATCTACATGTAGAAGTGGCTTTAATTAGAAGATTGCATATTGCATTTTGTGTGGTTCAACATGGCATTTCGTGAAAAGCTAGTTGTATGTTGGACACTATTTACGCACTTTGAGGATTTTCAACATTTGCCGATATGCGTCCGAGGGAGTGCACTATAGCCAGTGCAAGTGGAACTCATGTACCTCCACCAGAATGTGAAACTTATGATGGTGGGATCTAAGATGGAGGTTTTTACAATGGTTGATGTGTCTAAATATCACTGAAGCATTACTTACAGGCAATCAGCAATTCGATGCAAACAATTTCTTCTTGTCTGTGCACTAGGGATCTGTAATAGTTGCCCTGCGACAGATAAGCTGAAGGAAAACCTTTTGGAGTACTTTGATGAAAATGAATTTGATGAATCCATTACACTCAGTTGGAAACCATATCTCAATCCACTGAAGAATTTGTTGAGACGTTTATGGAAAAGCTGCAGGTGCTATCAAGGCATGATTTTATGGTAAAAAGCAATCCAACTACTTAAGGATAGAAAAGCTGCACTTAATGAAGGCAAAGATTTGGTGCTGCATGGGTGACTTCTCAGAAAATTACACATTCATTATACAGGATGCCATCCAAGGATACCATTGTATAAATACACAAGCTACCCTCCACCCATATGTCTATTACCTCAATCTTGAAGGTATGGGCTTAACACATGGCAGCTATGTTGTCATTTCAGTCTGCAATATCATGATGCAGTGGCAGTGCACCTGTTTCAACGGCACCTGGTAGAATCCTTCAAAACAAATTACAAAGTAACTAAAATGATGTATTTCAGTGATGGGCGTGCAGAACAATATAAAAACTGTAAAAACTTCATCATTTTATGCCACTACTATGAAGACTTCGGATTAGTTGCAGAATATATTTCTTTGCAACAAGCCATGGCAAGGGGCCACTTGATGGTGTGGGCCCGGGAACTGTTAAGAGAGAAACTGCCAAACTGCCAAAGCCAGTCTGCAGCAAGATCACAGTTGCCACATTACAACTCCCCTTGAGTTGTTCACATTTTGTCAGTCTAAAATGTCTGGTATAACCTTCAAGTATTTGACAAGCCAAGACTGGGGTGAGGAACAGAGTCTACTAAGCGAAAGGCTGTCAAAAGCCAAAAAAATTGCCGGAACACAAAAACTGCACCGTTTCCTGCCGCTGACAACCAGGACCCTACAGGTGAAGGAATACAGTACAAGCAAGCAGTGTTTGCCGCACTGAGACTGTAGACACGTCTTTATGCAGCTGGATTCATCCATAAAACCAACTTTGCCACCTACAAATAAGGAAGCGCATAAAAAACACAATACAACAATCCATTTATCAATTACAAGACAGAGCATGCACCTTCACGCCATCGTTGCACTATTACGCAATAGAATATAACTTGTCGATTAGTTAGTTCAAGCACTTTGTAATTATGGTGAATCGCTGTAGTTTTCCACTGTTACAAGCCAGTCACAGGAAAATCTGTCGACAGGAAATTGGAAATACTCATGCTCGTACATGTTTTTCGAGGTGACATGGACCAGTCCGAATACGACGTACTACTACCATTTTGCTGTAACCGAACTTATCCTCCTCTTTATAACAAGAATGAAAGAGACTGTCTTCGGAGGAGAGCAAAGAGTCTTGTCGGGATGGAAGGAGTTCTTTTTATCGTGATAAAGCAGGTGGAGAGATTCAGGTGAAATATCTTGAGCTAATTGATGATGCTATAGGTTGTGACCGAGAAGGACAAACAAAGCGTTCTTGAAGGATGTCATTGTGGTGGTGGTCACTTTGGACGAGATAAAAGCTTTCCAAAATAGCGAAAAGGTTTTATTGGCGTGGAATGGTAGATAATGTGAAAGAATTTGCAAGACGTGTGACAAGTGCCAAAGAGCAAACAGGTATATTTACATGTATGTACTGATGCTATTCTATGCATATGTCGTATACATTTGTTCTCTCTCTGTGTAGAAAATGTGACAAGACTTCTGCTGAGCTCCTGTAAAAGGGGAAGTATGGCACACCATTGATGTCGATTTGATAAGTATATAATGACTACCACTTGTCTATTTTCTAAGTGGCCTGAAGCAACAGCCCTCCTGGTAAGGCTGTCATCGGAGCTACTGAGTTTCTGTTCCACTGTTTTACCAGACACGGATGTTGCAAGATCAAGATAACAGATCAAGGGCGACAATTGTTAACAAGGTACCTAATAGCAGCAGCATTTACATGTATATGTATATGAAATTGTTTTTCTAAGGTTAATGATGAATTGTGCAGATTCACTGGACTCGGAGTACAGTGCAACTTGACTAGTGCACATAATCCTCAGAGTAATGGTTTGGATGAATGGTTCAACCAAACATTTCAGTGTCTGTTACTGAAGTTTGTTGATTCAGAGCAAACAAATTGAGATCAATATCTTGATGCTATACTTTTTTTCATATCGTGTTTCTGTTCAAGATTCAAACAAATTTCCCCCTCCCTCCTTTTTTTTGGGTGTATGGCAGACATTTCTCATTTGCCCATTGAATTCTATATGAGACCAAACTCATATCCAGAATCTTATGACATGGGCAGCAATCTTGAAAGAAATATTAACGCATGCATTTTTTTAAATTCCATTAATACTATTACTTGTACAAATTGAAATGCAAGCAATGATAAATGTGCAACAAAAAGCTCTACAAAATATTCAGAAAGCTCAGTGCAGGCAGAAAGTGTACTATGATACTGCACACAACATTGATAAAGGACAATACAAAGTGGGAGCTGTTGTGCTACTAAGAAATAAAACAAAGAAGGGTTCTAAAATGGAAACAAACTGGATAGGACCTTATGTTGTTCATGAGGTACTTTCTAAAGGAACATGTAGACTATCATAGGTGAAGAAACCAAACTAGGTTTTGGCTCAAAAGTTCAATATATCATGTCTGAAACAATACCATCAGAATGGTTTGTTGACAATGAGTTAATATTTGTGCTAAAAAAAGTTATTTTACTCATCTGGACAAAATCAGTAAATCACCAGATTTGAAGACAGATTTTGTTTCCAACGTGTCTGAAGATGTGATGGAAAATTACAAAGACAATGTCACAATGTTCAAGAGCACTTTCTAGAATTGGTTGACTGTAACCTCAAAACTGGAGAAGCTATTGCAATAGTTGATAAATGAAACACTCAGGAAGAATGGCATACCTCTGGCCGATTGTCGTGGGCAACGGATCTAATATGAGCGGTGCATACAAGGGTGCCCGAGCCCGTATTATACAGAACAATCAATTGGTAACGTTTTGCCGCGCCACGTCACGCCATCCTACCCCCCCCCCCCCCCCTCGCAAACCGTCACAATTAGCCAGACCCCCCCCCCCCCCCCCCCCCCCCCCCCCGTTTTGCGTGACGTAATTTATGAACGGCCCCTCATACAGCAGGTTGCCATTCACACAGCATAATATTGTCTATAAAGATCAGAGGTGGTGATCTCAAACTGGATTTTCGGTTTCGGACATTTTGGTCCAGGTACCAAGATGTAATTGGTCTGCTATTAAGGTGAGGGAACAGTTCGTGTTACGTCAGGGTTAGGAGCCATCTTTTTTAAACTGGACCTGAATATTTGTTGGCAGACTAAACATCTCTACAACAGTCACTTTACTGACGAGAAGGTCAAATATTTGCTGGATGATTTCCACAGCTCCGTTTGCACAGGGACGGTTCTAATAATGAGCAACGAGGCCAGACTGACTTATGTAATGACAAGTCTAGTTTTCCATCCATACTAAGGTCCCAATTTAAATGTAATGCGCTCGTGCGACGTACGATGGGCTGGGGACGAGGGAAGCACATAACTCTGTCATTGAAGCACATCACAACATACATATGTATAGAAAAATACTACTACAAAAAACGTTCTTACACACATGTGATTCAGTCTGATTACCTCTTCCGCGGTCAACCGCGCACGTCCGAAGTCACGATAGGGTGTGTAACCTTCCCTGCATAATGAAAATCGATTTTTCCGAATACTTTTAAACACTAATCAATTTTTCAGGTTTTTGTGGACTTGAAAATTTTTTTCCGAATAGTGTAAAAAACAAAATCGATTTTTCCGAATAGGTTTTGCCAAATTTCCTGCCGAATGCTTAGGTTATTCAGGTTATGGTGCTTGTGGAGTGCACACTGAGAAGATAATTTATGTTTGCACAGAAATCCACCTGGTTCGCACCCAAACTAGAGCTATTCATGTCAGTTGAAAGCACAGAGACACAACGGTGTACAGTAGCATGTGTTTGCCTAATAGAGTTTAATAAATTGTATATATTTACCATGCACTTGTACATATCAATAGTAATGTAAACCTAACCATCCAACACTAACCACTGAGACCAGACATCACCATTAAAAACTCACCTACAATCACGTACTTCACTTACAATCATCCAACAACACTCCATTCACGTTCTCGCTAAATGCATATGAAATTTCCCATTAGTACGATTGCGTAATGATCTCTAATTCCTATACATACTCAAACAGAGCGCGTATACTTACTGTACTTGAAGTGGGTGAGAAGTCTGTCATTCTATTTCACTCGTTAGCGCAATACCGATACTCAGATATGTTCATTCGTCCACTGTACAATAAACAATGCAATACTAGTACTGGTACATACATTTATTGCTACTACATATAAACACAACTCGTGATGAACTTTTACTTACTTGAAGACGACGATAAAAGCATTACGCTGTATATTTTGTATCCCCAATTGATGCACATTAAATATTTTGTATTATAGTACTATCTATTTACTCAATACCTATCAAATTCTTAATTGCGTCTCCCACATTGCATGTATGTATAAATAGTAACAACAACGTATGTTATATATATAATTCTAATTATGAAATACTCAATGAAAATCATATCCGGATATCTGTATAAAAAGGTATTCGCGAATTGTTGATGCTGACGACGAATACCTAAGTACCTCCGAATGGAGAAACATAAACCGGTTATTCCGAATAGATAGAATTTACTAATCGATTTTTCCGAATAATGCTAAATTGCTATTCGAACGAATAGGTTTTTGCGAATATCCGAATAACCCGAATAACCTGATAACCGGTTACACACCCTAAGTCACGAACACAGCTTCCGAAGCAGCGACTGGTTAACCGATTGTACAACAGTGTGTAATCTCGATACTGACGAAGAGTAGCGGAGTTTACATTCTTACACGTTCAACACACGCAGGATTAGCCCTGACATAGAGACAGCACGCTTACGTTCTGCAAAGCTACAGGATCTGATCCATACAACCTCTCACGTGGCTCACGTGGCCCAGCCATAATTTTAGTATAATACTAATACACATGTATTAGTGAGGCCAAGAATCCAAAGATTGTTTTTGGGCGAATACATGCATGTATTTCCTTGCGGATATTACTGTTTATTCCCGCTGTTTACCACGGATGTTTTGCGTGGGCAATAGGTTTGGAACACAATAGAAAATTTACTGTATTAATTCCAGTAGGCGGCTTCAGATCTCATTAACCTTTAAGCACAAACCTTCCACATTTGGCGCATGTGATCCACACAAAAGGCTATCAGCAGTTAGGAAAACCTATGTACTAGCTTCATAAACCAATTTCATGTGTAAGCTGTTATAATGTTCATACAGTACGCGTTGCGCAACCAATGATGGGTTCTTTTTAGGAGCGATCGGTTCCATCATGCTATTCCCCGATTCGGCCATTCCACTCTAATAAGTGCCCTTCGCATTTACACAGCCAAAAGTAATTTTTGTACCGGATATGTGGCATACGCCTATCATTATATGACATATTTGTATCATAACTGATACAACCTGTAACATATTCGTTCAGCACGACATACATTGTTCTATATTTTGTTACATATATGTATATGGAAACACTTTGACATTTTGTACCAAACTGTACTAACATTATGTCCCATGCATGCTAAAAAATATTAATACAACAAATCTTAAACTCTTCATCTTCACTGTCCACCTTCATTGTCCCCAACACGGAAGCTGCATTGCCACGTTGGACGGCAACTGATAGTCTCTGGGTAAGGTAAGCATTGGAGTTAGCTTCACCAGACACCTGCCTCAACCAATGGCCTAACTCTTAAAATAACTCAGTTGTCCTTTGTCCAAACACTCCAGTTGTCTCTATTGCCACTGAAGTGAAAAAGTGGCATGAGCCGAGGTGTTTATATTTCTGCATCTTCTTTTCTTCCACCTGTTGAGCAACAGCTCCAACTTGCTTTGTAGCAATTGCAGAGTAAGATGGTGCAAAAGTATCTGGACACGTTGCATCCCACACTACAAGTTGGCCACACTTCCAAGTGACTATTGACACACCATCAGGCCGCTTTCCATCTGAGTGATAGAGACCTGAAGGCTCCAGACGTGATGGAACATGTGCTGCGACTAAAGCTCTGTGTATGATGTCGTTGACAGCTGATTGGCGGTAGTGGTGTCATGCACTCTTTCTGCATCTTAAGCCATGCGTGGCAAACTGAGACACCTCTGCCCCACAGTGTTGGCAGGTGTGACTTCAACATAGAGGTAGTCCCAGACGGAGTCCCATATAGATTCTCACAGTGGCATCATCCATGCATAGTCCCAGTGATGAAATTGGTAAGGCATTTAACCATGCGCCAGACTCCTTAGAAGATGCAGTAAGGAAACGAGCTCTGTGAATTTGATCAGAAGAGTTTGCGAATAGTGTGTAATTGATGATACTCTGAGTGAGTTCCATGTCTTCTGATGATGGGCAGCAGCATCAGTGGGGGGTTGTTCTTGGCACCCTTGGGACCAGGCAGCAAGAGCCTCATCCGCATAACTGAGCTGGAGTGGTTTCATATTTGCTGGCAGAATTTGGTGAGCAAGTCATTTATGCTACAAATATATACTGCACAATATGATGTGCTAAACATATACGGTACATATTGTACAATTTTGGCTGTGTACTGGTAAGTCTAGTCTCGTACCCAGACCCAAGGGTGGATTACATCACCGCTACGCGTAAGTAAGGTCTGGTTAAACTGCTGTACTCAATTCTGTCCACGGTCACCAGAATTTTGGGGAAAACCAATTGGATTAGAGGTATGTAATAATTGCATATCTTTTATAAGAGAGCTTAATTAGGAATTCATGACGGTAGGTGGACAGTTGCATATGGGCCGACTTGCCAGCTACACATCAGGGTCATAACCCCACATCTTTTGGTAGGAGCATTCAAATCGCTTCAAATTCAGTGTTTACGTAGAAGGGTCTTGTCGTCTGCCGTTATTGATTCGCTTTGATCGTCAATTTAATTTTACTTTATCAGTAAGAAGATGCAGCAAAGCGTAGGCAAAGTGCCAGCTCGATTAGCGCCATTATTGTATACACGGCCGTGGGTTGCATGCAATAATGGCGCGAATCCAGCGGGAAATGGTGCATGAACTTTGCACAGCTGTATATCCGTAATGTATAAAGTAACAATTGACAAACAGAATGAATCAATAACGACAGGACCCCTCAACGTACACACCGACTATGAAGCGATTTAAATGCGCCTACCTAAAGATGTGGAGGTTTTGAACCTGATGAGGTATCGGACCTCGTAACGTCGGTTGTGCATGGCACCAAAATAGATTTTCACATAGAAATGGTGTGTTGAAAATAGGGAGTCGATAGCGTTAACCGTTGGCTAGTTATAGCGATTCAAACATGATGCATTTTTATAATGTTTACAATAATTTGGGATCGTTTCCGCGAAAAGAGCATGTCTTTTCAAGATTTCAAATTGATTGATATTCCTCTTACACACTGAGAAACGAGTATCTGTCATGGTCGAGTTGTAAGACTCTGAACTTTTACTTAGCCATGCATTTAAACGCAGGCGTTACATTTCTATTGCACTTACTGGATAATGCATGCGTTAGGTCCGAAACGATCCCAATTAACGCATGTTTTTCAAAATTTCAATGTTTGGATATTTTTGAAGTCTGCAGGGAGTATCTGTCATGGAGTTGTAAGGTGATGAAGTTTTAATTAACCATGCATGCATTTTAACGACATTTGTATTGCGCGTACTGGAAAACGTATGCACTATAGGTTCCTTTTCGCCGAACGTATCATATTCGCGGAAACTGTCCCATAATTATATATTATGCGCACCGCGGCTCACAAGTGGCCAGAATGTAATAGAAATGGTAGCAGCTTCGAGCAACCAGTACATAAAAGTATTTATAAACGGCATCCAATTTTAGCTGACGCTTGAATTCTGCTCTATGAAAGGATGTTAAATCATGAAGGATTTTCAGAAATACGGAAATATTATATATATGGGACAGTGCCCGCGAAAAGGGACCTAGTGTATTTATATAAAACGATATAAAATTTGTTCATATAAAACTGATATAACTTCCGAACGGTACACGCCATTGACTTCCTATTTTCAACACTTCATACTACACCATTTCTCTACGGTAAAATACTTTTTGGGGTCTTGCACTTGCTCCGTGCCTGTATTGCAACGTCCGATACCCCACAAGGTATGAACCCGTCATAACTTTCGGCAGGAGTAATCAAATCGCTTCAAATTCGGTATGTAGATAGAGAGGTCCTATACCTATGTATTTGTGTCTGTTCGTTAATTTTTATGCAATCCGTTACTGAGATACAGTTGAACAACTACGTGCACATTTTCGCGCTCGTTTCGCGCCAATGATTTGGGCAAATTGCGCTCCGCTCAATGTATGGGGAGGCGGGGATTATTACATTGGCGCGAATCAAGCGGGAAAACGTGCACGTAGTTTATTCAACTGTATCTCCGTAACAGATGGCATAAAATTAACGAACAGAACAAATCGATAGGTATAGGACCTCTCTATCTACATACCGAATTTGAAGCGATTTGATTACTCCTGCCGAAAGTTATGACGGGTTCATACCTTGTGGGGTATCGGACGTTGCAATACAGGCACGGAGCAAGTGCAAGACCCCAAAAAGTATTTTACCGTAGAGAAATGGTGTAGTATGAAGTGTTGAAAATAGGAAGTCAATGGCGTGTACCGTTCGGAAGTTATATCAGTTTTATATGAACAAAATTTTATATCGTTTTATAAAATACACTAGGTCCCTTTTCGCGGGCACTGTCCCATATTACAATGCAATGAAGTATACAGTAGTATTATCACACGAATTAGCGTTCAGTTCCATGCATGCAGTCGTCGCGAGTAGCTCTTAATAAGATTAAGTACATGTAGACTCATTCTATATCTGACTCATCACCGTATTCTGCCGCATTATTCTCTTCGGTGGATTTTTCTGTTTAACTCCGCTCTTTAACGCTGATATCCTTTTAAGAACGGGCCAAACAGGAGGCAAGAATAGCAAGAATATGCAGAGATACACGGTCAGGCTGAGAACGAGGCACTGAATGCCATAAGATAATGAAATATTCAAAGCTCCGATACTTGACGTGATGAAATGTGGCCGCGCCTACTATGCCGGTGAGGTTAACAGATAAGCAAGCAGAATGACGCTGTGGGTCTGAAAATCCTTCATGATCACATTTCGGTTTAAAAACGCCAATATCACACAAGAGGCTAGGAGGGTTGCCTCGAAAATAATTGCAGCCGCAAACCAATACGCCTGATTCTCAGTGTCGCAGTAATCCTCGAGAAGTATGACGAACGTCTCTCCAGATGGGACAGTGCGGTTTGTGGCTTGTCGGACAAGCGGATGGGACCACGTCCAAGCTGTTAAAAGAACTGCACTCGCTAGCACTAATCCAACAATAATGCCTGCTAGTGAGTGGTCTTTCAATGTCACTACTTGCCTTCCTTTGATCGATGCCGTGAAAATGAAGTAAAGTCTACCTGTCTTCACGCATACTGTGGATAACACCAGAGTCAGTCCCAATATCAAGCACCATGGAAACACGTTGCATAGGACCGTTTTCGCCCGGATGTTGAATGAAGCCAATTCTCCACTCGTGTAGACGACCTCGGCAAACAGAATGAAGTAGCACCCGACGTAAGCAAAGTGGTTGAGATTGGAACTCGAAGCTTTGATGGACGGGACATTCCAATACATGGTGTTAAGCACATGTATCCCTACTAATACGACAAGAGGAACCACCACCCCTATTGCAACCACCACTGTCGCCAAGGGGATGGAGTGGTCCTGTGGATCCTGTCGAAATCGGTAGATACAAATGCAACGGCAACGTCTTCAAAGTGAAGTGTACCGTTCAGCATGATGGCAAATGTTGAACTTTTACCGAAAAAATCTTCGGAATACTGAAGAAGAGAGGTTTTGACTGCCGAAGGGTATCCGGTATTTGGATCGAACTGTACTATTGTCCCAGCCATTCCAGCAAAACTCAAATTCATTATTTCCTGTTGAATGATCGAGGCGATAGAGTGCTCACCGGAAGTGTAATCCGAAAGTGAGAGACCCCTCTCCATCAGCGGGCGGATAGAACGGTTAAGCGCTAATGCCAGTGCCAAAGTCGCGTCAAATGTGAGAATACATTCTACAATAGTCGTAACGTCAGAGCAGTTTTCGAAAGGCTCATAGTCGCTTATTCCGGGAACAGGTTCTATTGTATCGAGGGGTGGCAACTTGTCGATTAGAGCAAACACGCTGCGATTTAGAGCCGACGCCATTTGATCTTGGTCACACGTGTACTCTGTATTGGTGTACACGATGGATACATTGCCCAGCGGATCATTTGCCGTAGTAGGGTCAACTAAGATCCATTGGTAGCGAGGATAGGTCATATTCATGTGGTAGGCCAGACATAGCACCTTCTCTTGAAGCTCTCGTCCGAGAAAGGACACGATAACCCTCACGTACGTAGCTTTCAGTCCCGCTAATGGAAAGTAAGTTAGTGACACATACGATGTGAATGCGAACTCCACCGTATAATCCTTCATAGCATTGAGAAACGTACGATACGAATCAACGTACTCCAGCACGGAGGGGTCGTAGAGGATCCCAATGCGACTCCATCTATTGCGATCGATTAAAGCAGCAAAAGCGGCCACGCTGAGAAATTTTGGAGTGTTGATGCCAAAGCTGTAAGGGTAGAGTGTGCGATTCGAAAGAGCGTATGAGGTGGCGAGATGGATGTTGATCAAGGATATCTGCGGGAGTCCTAGGAGAGAACCGACCACTTGGGCCACACTAGAGCATTCGGGGCCAACAATGGCGATCACTTGTTTGTCGCTGTAGTACAAGTTGCGGACCAGGTTAGCGACGCCGTTCCAACTGATGTCGCAGTCATCGCTGGCTTCGATAAGGTCTAACTTGTATCCGGGTATGATCGACTCGCTGTTGATGAGATCTATAGCGTAGCGGCTACCTTGGTCGACAGACGAATTCGTTGCACTGTCCGGATAGTTGAGAAATGAGAGAAGGTACAAGGTCTTATTGGGTGAAGGTTGGGCTTCTACGTGCACTTGACCCGATCGAAGTAAAAGAGACAATAGAATTCCACTTAGGAACTGTGACATTTTCGCATAAACGATATGCCCCAACTCAGAACTGCACAGGTAATGAGTGACGTAAGCTTTTAAAGCAAAAATGAATACAGCAGTGACGCAATTCAGCGTATAAATCACAAACGTTTCGGATGTACAAATGCAAAAACGCTCAGCGCTGTGATGGCTCAATGCAATATAGTTTTATCAACATGGAGAAGTCTGAAGTGAAGGGCACGTGGTCTTGTTCCCAGACTGCCTAAATGATCGTATATAGTACCCTTTGATTTAGGCATTTTGGAACGAGACAAGCGTGGACTAGAGTGGTAGGACTTGTTGAAAATAGCGCGCTGGAGACAGATAATGCATTCTCTATGTGCGAATGTCTTCTCTTTTACTTTTTCCACATGGGGCAATAATTGGTGGATCATGGGAGAAATGTAGCACCTAATTGGCATAGGAATTTGCTGGAAGTTGGAAAATGTGTTTAAGTTGATCACCAATTGCATGCAGGATGCAAATGAAGTCATATTTTCTTTTAGGACTGGAATACCCGGCAAATGCAGACATGTAAACAATAATTGTGTGTTTTAATCTTTAACAAAAAACATGTTTTTAAAAACCTTTTTATCATTTTGAGCTGTCAGAAAGGCTGATCTGTCATGAAAGCTTGTATCTCAGGCCACATTACACAGATGTAACAAAAAATCTTCTCACCAACACAACATGACAATACTCATACAAACTGTTACGCTCTTGTGCATTTGACTGCACAACGTCGGTACGGATCAATTCTTTAGAAATCCATCGCATCTTAATACATGGCCTGACAATAACAAGTTCCAACTCTTTAAGCAACCCATCTTCTCAGCCCCTTGAGAATTTCATCAATGTGCAATCAACAGCCTTTATCGTGCTCTTCCAGCCTCACTGTGAAGTTTAGCTTTTCTGTGCTAAGATGACTTGCACACTTGCCGGTCACATGCGAGCGATCAGTTAGTGTGCTCGGGCAGCTTCATAATGAGACACAGCTGAGAATAGACGAGACTAATTTTATTGAATCACTTGCTTAATGGAACTAGCGAATGATTGAGGTTTATCACTCTGTGAGGTTCAGTACAAAACCCCACTTCACTTTCCGTCCCACGTCACAATAATCTCTGCAGCTATCATTTTGAAACATCACCATAGCTTTCCTCCACTTGTTATTCCCGTGGCCATGTACACATTGAATCGACACCAAAGGTGATCTGTCAATACTGCAATCACGGTTTGCACATCACGCGCCTTACGAACTACTCAGTTTCAAGGATATGGATTATGTATAAGGACAATTAATGGCGCACTGAGGTGACCTAGCTTTGGAAATGCTATGTAAATACAAACACAGTCTGATCTAAACTGAACTATTCTGATTTGGAAGAACTACCATTGAAAAGCTTGAATCTATGTATTTTGGTGCATTTTTGAATGTATTTTGTTTTATTTTGTGCACATTGTTTGTTTATTGCATCATTTGATTATTCTTTGTACCGCAATCAAGACACAAAATTACATTAATTTTATTTAAGGTATGTGAATTGTGCTTAAATTCTTTCATTTACTTGTGAGTTTATGACAGTATGCTTTTTAAATGTTCAACAGTGGCTTTTCTAAGTCGGCCTGTAGAAGTGAATGTAAAATCGTAAAGAATGATTGATGATTTAGGGACTCTATCTGTCCAATCAACATGTTTTCTTGGGTTGTTTGGATCTTTCCTCTTTGAAGGCTGCCAAATGGTTGTATATGAACCATCAAACCATGACACCTCAATTTCATCCTCCATTACGGTGATACAACGTCCGATGAGAAGGTTATTAGTATCACCCCTCAAAGCCACAAGATGACCATTTTCAAGCCCACTGATGTCACATTCAGATATAACTCTGCTTGTAGTCCCTGTCACTTTTTTATATGGTCCAGTGTATACCTATGTGTTAGAAAAGTATGTATTGCTGAGCTTGTGATACATTTGTAAGAATTTCATGTACAAAGTACATTTTGTACTCCCAGGTTAAGGAGTACATTTTTGTACTCCCAGGTTAAGGAGTAAATTTTTGTACTCCCAGGTTAAGGAGTACATTTTTGCACTCCCAGGTTAAGGAGTACACTTTTGTACTCCCAGGTTAAGGAGTACATTTTTGTACTCTCAGGTTAAGTAGTACATTTTTGTACTCCCAGGTTAAGGAGTACATTTTTGCACTCCCAGGTTAAGGAGTACAATTTTGTACTCTCAGGTTAAGGAGTACATTTTTGTACTCCCAGGTTAAGGAGTACATTTTTGCACTCCCAGGTTAAGGAGTACGCTTTTGTACTCCCAGGTTAAGGAGTACATTTTTGTACTCCCAGGTTAAGGAGTACACTTTTGTACTCCCAGGTTAAGGAGTACATTTTTGCACTCCCAGGTTAAGGAGTACACTTTTGTACTCCCAGGTTAAGGAGAGCACTTTTGTACTCCCAGGTTAAGGAGTACATTTTTGTACTCTCAGGTTAAGTAGTACATTTTTGTACTCCCAGGTTAAGGAGTACATTTTTGCACTCCCAGGTTAAAGAGTACACTTTTGTACTCCCAGGTTAAGGAGAACACTTTTGTAATCCCAGGTTAAGGAGTACATTTTTGCACTCCCAGTACATTATTTAATACATTTAATTACACTCATCATGAACTCACATGTGGCTGGGACTCTTCTGCTTCAAACATTTCAAAAGTAGAAGATTTGCTTCAGTATGTTCAGTTTGGACCATATTCGGATCCAGTGGTCTGCATATCAGTATGTCTTGAATAGACAGGCTTTGTTCATTTTGGTTGAAATGAGAAAGTCTAGGTAATTCAATGCTAAAAAAACTCCTGCCATTCAATATTAGAGTGTGGTTTCAGCCAGTCTCTCCACTTTAGATCCTGCTGAAGCCGTGGAAGATCCAGCTTCTCAAATGATGGTTCACAGAACTGCAAATTGTTGATTGGTATTGACTACATGTATATGTGTATGGTGTTGTGTAATGAACATAAATTAAAATGTTAAATAACTTACGGTTAGTATTTGAATCCCTGTTTCAGGGATCCATGCTTGCCCACTCCATTGCCTATAATGCATCACTATGTTCTCACCACAGTGACTTTGGGTGAATCTAAAACAGTGTGGCTCAGTGTGGCCATGAATTTCCTGAATGTGCGGAATCATCCAGTTTTTAACATCAAGTAAATGCTCAACAAGTATAGCTTTTGGGTTTGGAGTAAAGCTCTTAGTAATCACAGACTGCAATTCTAAAATAGAAATTCAATATGAAAAGTCGTGTGTAACTAATAGTATGTATTTGTACCATAGAATGTTTCAGCTCCATTTTTACGCAACCCTTCGGATATCCTAGAAAAGAACTGGTCAACATCTTCGTGGGTGTGACCAACAGGTAAGAAGTTTATGCGCACCTGGACACATGACATTGATTCATAATTAAGTGAAAATTGGGGGGAAATTACACCATACCTTAGAAAAAAACTTAAACTTCACTAGTAAGGCACAAAATGCCATTACAAATTTGTTCTTGTTTTCTCTAAAGCAGTTGTCCAGTTGGAGATAAAGAACAGGTGGTAGTGGCTTTTCCAATTCATTCAGAGTTCTGATCAGGATATTAATAGTTAGGTTACTATCATGAGGATACTGGTAGAGGTCTACGAAGGCGAGTACTTGTTTGCCCCATGATGAATCTGTATGAATAAGAACTCCAGTGATGTGAGACTGCAGCCGCCACAGATTTTGAGTTGACTTCGTTCGTTGACACACAAATGGAACATTGGTCTTGCTTTGGTCCATTCCATCGATAATTATTGTAAGGTATTTGTTGGGATTGTTACGCGCCTTGTGCCTATGATTGTAGTACACTCCTCTTTCTTTCCTGTAATATTCACAAACATAAACAAAACCCATGAAATATATTAATTAATTTTACTAACTGGACATGTTCAAGATGTTTGTCATATTTTGCTCGCAAATCTTCAATGCTCTTTTTGTCCCGGCCACCTTTTGCTCGTTCCTCTGTGTATTTTGTACATAGGTCACACTTCGAAAACAAATTGGTCTAAAGGAAAATATGAATTGATAAATACAATATTGCCTGCATATACATATAATACATGTATTCGCGAAATACATGAACTAAGACTACCTTAGGAATAACGACATTTTTGAATTTCATAGCCCATGTAGCGTAGAAGTGTTGCAAAGATATCGTCGGTAATTTTGGTTCTCCATTTGCCGTTTCATGATGTTGTAAACGTCTCTTTTGGATAAAAATTGCGGCAGGTGTAACTGACCGTTGTGTGGCATTCTATCCAATATTGATTCAAAATACTTTGCCATCCACGCTTCCGCGTCCGCTGTTTTCGCCGTGATTGTTCTGGATGTTGGCATGCGGAGAGCTTTAATACTGCCGCGCAAATATTCTTTCAACACCTGCTGGTATCTTCTCCTTGAAATCCCAAAAACAGCGAGGAATGCATTTCGGCAAACCTTTTCTCCGTTCACCAAATGAGTCCAGCCTCCTTTAGTGACATGGAACATATCTAACAAAAACTGAGTCTGGTCACACTGATTCCTTCGTTGAAAACTTGAGTTTATATCAGCTGCTTGTTCCAAGTGTTGTTGCAAACACTGCTTTGGGCAGCACGTTTTCGGTGTTGAACAGATAATAGGCGGGGCGTCGTTCACGCAGTGGATGGAACTTGGCGGCGTGGCATCCAGGAAAATGAAGGGACTGGTACGTGTTGTTTTCTCACCATCGCCGCAACTGCTGCTGCTAAGGAATAAGATATCAGATGATGACGACGGTTCGTGCGACGAAACGCTCCAGATTCCACTCCTATTTTCGGAAGAGCTATCAGCACAAATGAGGCTATCTTCATTCATTGTTATGATTTTGTGCGCGAGCCGAGCAGTTGCTATTCATTGCAATGTAGAGGTACCAATTAACTCTTTAATATAACCTATACTGAAATATACGGCCGAGGAATTAATTTTTGCAGATATTTTAATTTTACTCAGATAACTTTTGAACGAAGCGTATTGTTGTAAACGGGCATATCGTTAGTTCAGCTATGCGCTAGTGCATTCCGTTCGTGTGAGAAAGATGACAAGAGCATAGTATCATAGTACTCAACAGCGACGTACAGGCTTACAAGGACAGTTGTGACGCGAGCATGTGGAACAGTTGTCATACATGTGAAAAGTAAGTATACTAAGGTACCGTT